>CM046039.1:267500-322500 GCA_025215565.1 Flaveria ramosissima
ATATTTTATAAAAAATTATTTATTTAGAAATAACATTAATATATAGATATCTTTTTAAATTATTAAATCTAAAAAAGTGTCATAAATATTATTAGTAATTAAAATAGTTATTTAATAGGAAAATGAGATGAGAAAATTTAGATGAAAATAATTATGATGCTGTCACATAACATATCAAAGTTATTATTTTATTAAAGCAGAAATATATCAAAACAAAAACAATAAAAAATATAGCATCTGAAGATTATTCTATATGTGTTCTATATTTGTATCTGGAAAACTAGGTTTTTAGTTTTTAGAATCATCTAACATCGTCCTTCATTCATCAATCTTCATCGACCTAGACATGAAGTGATCCCTCTTCCTCATCGATCCAAACATCAAGTGATATCATCTTCGTTGTTCCATCTCAAGTTCCACAGAAACCCTACAAGTTGTACATCGCTTCAACTCAGGTTCGATTACTTTACTTTGGCTCACTCAAATTCTTCAATCCTAGGTTTACGATAGCTCTGTGAAGTTACACTTGATCCAGTTCGGTGTAATAATTTAATGTGTTCTTTGATTGAATGAGTTCTGATTTTCGGTCAATTAGGGCATTTAGTTCTTATACTTATCATCTAGCATAATTGGTCTTCAATTGAGTAACTTTGTGCTCCTGATGCAACAGTCTCTCTATTGTTGATCAATGATCACCACCTTGAATTACATGCAACCATAGCATCCTTTTAGTGTTTTTATACGAGTCACGTAAACAACCATATATGCTAATTTTAATACGGATATAATGAATAATGCGTAAATTTGATCCACCAAATGCCTAAAATTATGTTGTTTTGAGGCTGTTTTTATGTTGTTTTTATGCTGTTTTGCTGCTGTTTTTGGTTTCAAGCTGTTTTGCTGCAGGTTTCATGCTGGTTTTAAGCTGGTTTGCTGCTGTTTTCATGATAATGTTGTTTTGAGGCTGTTTTTATGCTGTTTTGCTGCTGTTTTTGGTTTCAAGCTGCTTTGCTGCAGGTTTCATGTTGTTTTTAAGCTGTTTTGCTGTTGTTTTCATGATAGTTTGATACTGTTTGAATAATGTGCTGTTTTGTCGCTTTTTTCATGTTGGTTTCAAGTTGTATTCATGCTAGTTGGTTACTGTTTTATGACTGTTTAAATTAGGGGTTATTGAGTAGGTACTAGTAAAAACCAGCATCTTATTCATATGACATCTTAATGATTTGACAATGAAATGTCTAGCACCTGTTCAGTCTCTATGCATAGGATATGAATTTAGATGACAATTAGGCTTTGTTCATTGTATATCACCTTGAGTTAGGCTCTTTTTCATCGCATATTATCTTAATGATCAGACTTCTTGCTTTCTATTTGATGAGTTATATCAAACCTTTTGGTTATGAATTGTTGATCCTAGTAGCATCCGTAAGATCAATTGCTTTCTGTAATTCTTTATAAAGTTTAGTTTTCATCTGATTATTAGCCTTTGCAGTCATCATGGGAGATTATTTGCTCCCACAAATTTGGCAGATGATAGTTATGTTTTACTTTAGTCAACCAATAAAATCCAATGTGCTAAATAGGGTTAGGTGGCGATGGATCAAGCGTCTGACATTAGCAAAAATAACAGTCTATAACAATTTTGAATATATTTCGATAGTTTATTACTTGGTTCTTCTTTCTAATATACCCAAACCTTTGATCAAAACTCGTTTGACCCGACCCATTTGTTTTGCCATATATGCTTTTAATCAGAATTTGAAAAAACATATAATAAGACAAAATAGTTGGTAATTGAGATTATAAATGAAAGAAAGAGAAACAAATATTAAAAACAATTAGAGATAGATACGTGGAATGAGATGTGGGAAACCTTTAGAAAATGAGGTAAAATTTAGGGGTTAATGGTTTTCAGATGGATGGGGATGGGCAACCTAGTGTAAATACTCTTAGTTTTAAGTTCAAAGAGGGCAACCACTGCATTGCTCATCATCAAACCATAACCACTGAACAGTTTTCGTCCCACTATCTCCATCTCATCGTCGAACTTCGAAGAAACCTAAATCGCCCTACGATTGTTGCCTCAGGTTGACAGCTCCACAGGTTTTTAAACTTCTTAGGGTTTTGCTAATATGCCATTTTGGTTTGTAATTTCATTGGTCAGAGTTGTATGTTCTCTGTGTTGCAAATTTTGATTTAGGATTGGAGTTGATTGTCATTGTGTGCTATATGTGTTTCAACTTGGTTATCCTACTCTGTTTATTTTGTTCATTGGATTGTTGTTTAAGCTTTCGATGTAGTCAACCAAAGTGGTAAGTATAAAAATTTATATAGAAGGTCGCGTGACTTTAGTTATACCGGATACATATGGTGTCTTCTTTCTCCTTTGTATGTGCACCAAATTCATCGATCTTATAACTCAAAAATTCCATCAATGACTAATTGCTGAATAATAATGATTGCGTTCATCTTTTTTTTGGGTTTTTTGTTTTGTTTTCCTGCAACTATAATTGAGTGTTGTTTATCTATCCTAACATCTTCCACTGCACAACTCTTGCCTGTTTCTAAGCATATCTATACAAACTTTACTGCATGCTATAGCCCAAGTTCAGGATAGAACGCATGGATTCACAAACTCAAAATGCATCTTTGGTACGTCTCCAAACTGTTGAGAAGGTAATATGCATTTCATTCTTGGTTATTGAAATACAAAATTGGGACTAATTGACTATGTATTAATAGTTAAGTTGATAATGAATTTGAATTGCATTCTAAGTGATTGTGTTATTCTCAGAGGATTGTTAGAGTATTGGAACTCGCTGGTGGGGTGATGGAAGAATTCTCAAACCCTAATGGACCCAGGAAGGAATTGGTCAACAATCACTGCAGCGAGTTCATGCAATTAATCAAGGTTTTTACTTCTCATAGTTAACTACACAATCATATTCGTTTCTTTTAAAAACTTCGTACATGTAATCCTATATACACATATACTGAAAAATACGGTCAAAAGAACCTTTATATAAGAGTATATGCTATACAGACAATTACATTATTGCATATACGGCATAACTAACTCACCTTAATTAAGATTATATCATATTCTATCAAGTCTTCAACATCTAAGCAACGGAAATACTTCAGTGCTTCATCCTCAAATCATGTTTCTATGCATGTCTTTCCTCTATCACGTGCCTAAGGACACATATTGGTATATTACACACAAGTTGCCAACAATAAAGTCTTGTGAATCACCACAAGGTAAACCACTGTAATCTCAAATAGTAGTACAAAACAAGAATATATAAATATTCAAAACATAACAGTACAAGTCTTATCTATTCTTTTTCAACTTGTTTTTTTACCATCTCTCTAATGTTGTCTTATCTTTCAAAAAAAACCTGCTTTTATACTTCATAAAATTATAGCTTTTACAGGGGTGGCTTCTCACTAGATTCTCTGTATGCTTTTCATAATCACACTACACGTTGAGTAAGTGATATTTCCATCTAGGGACAAAAACCTTTGATTTCAAAGGCGTGGGGCGCTTAAGTCCCAAATGGAAGGGATTCTTAAGCGTTTCGGTGCCCCTTCTCATTTACCACTAATATTTATAATATAATGTGATCAACATAAATTACAATTGTATACCCTATACTAAATATTATTTACAAATATGTCCATCTAATATACCCCCTTAGTCTAAGGAGGAGGATGGCGAATGCTTAGACTGGATCGAAAATATTGAAAGAGGATTGTGGCAATCCTTTGGTGAAGATATCCGCCAGCTGGTACCGAGAGCGGACATGTAAGACTCGAATCTGACCTTGTTGCACTTTCTCACGGACAAAGTGGAGATATATCTCAATGTGTTTGGTGTGTTGATGTTGAATGGGGTTGCTGGACATATAGACAACACTCATATTGTCACAATAAACCAAAGACTTGCGTGAATGGAGGACGACCTAATTCCAACAGAAGGTTGTGTAGTAGCAAAGTTCAGCTACTGCACGGGCAACACCTCTGTATTCGGCCTTCGCACTAGAGCGGGAAATAATGGATTGACGTTTTGATGACCATGAGATCAAATTGTCCCCTAGAAACACGCGATAACCAGAAGTAGAACGACGTGTGTCCAGACAACCCGTCCAATCCACGTTCGTGTAAGATATTAAAGAGGAAACAGGACTGCGGCACATGTGAAGACCCGTTGATAAAGTGCCCTTAATGTACCTTAAAATGCGTTTTTGGGCATTAAAATGAGGTACACGAGGAACATGCATGTGCATGCATACCTGTTGAACGGCGTAAGATATGTACAAGCGGGTAAAAGTTAAACACTGGAGAACACTGGCCAGGCTACGATAAGTAGTTTGGTCGTCAAAACTTTGCCCATGGTGGCGTTGAGTTTGCCATTGATATCAACAGGAGTGTTAAGTGTTAACCGGATTACAATCTGCCATTTTAGCTCGCTCCAATACATCTTATGCATACTTTTGTTGGGAAAAGAAAAGACCACTTGAATCTTCTTTGACAGAAATACTAAGAAAGTAAGTCAATGGTCTAAGATCCTTCATTTCAAACTCAAAAGATAAGCGCGTCATAACATGTTGTTTAAGAGAGTTGGACGAAGTTGTCGAAATAATGTCGTCCACATGTAATAAAAGATATGGCGTGTCCATCCCGTGTCTATAAACGAAGAGGGAATGATCACAAGAACCAGGTCGAAAACCCAAAGTATTCACATAATCTGTAAACCTTTGGTACCATGCTCGTGGGGCTTGTTTTAACCTAACAGATATGATTGAGAAATTGCTGGTGACGGAAGCCAATGTGCTGGTATATGAATACTGTTTCTGAGAGATTGTCGTGTAAGAACGCATTCTTGACATCAAGTTGACTAATATCACATTGGTTTAACAAGGCAATACTTAACACCGTCCGAATAGTTGTTGGCTTGACTACCTGACTGAAAGTCTCATGGCAATCCACACCTACTTGCTCAGACCTGCCATCACAAACCAAACACGCTTTGTAGCAATCCAAAGATTTGTCAGATTTCAATTTGTGCTTAAAAATCCACGTGGACCGATGATGTTCATTCCGGGATGACGGCGTACCAACTCTCATGTCTTATTGTTAATAAGAGCATTAAACTCATCGTGCATGGCTTGGTTCTAAACTGGGCTAGCAAGTGCAATGGTTGGGTTTATGGGGATTGGTTTGGGAGAGATAGAGGTGTTAAGGTTGAGTCGTTGGATCAGTTTGGTAATGCCCGCCATGTGGCGGGTCGTCATGGTATGGGGTGGTGCGGGCGGTGGTGGTGGAGGAGTGGCTACGATTAGGGTGGGGGAAGATTGCATAGGGGCTATAGGAGGGGTGGGGGCAAGTTGCGAAGTAGTTGTATGTGGTGTGGAGGGTGGTCTATTGGCAGTTTGGTTTTGGGGTGGTGTGGAGGGTGGGATATTGGCGGGTTGGTTTTGGGCCGTAGTTGGTGCTTTGGGTTTGCGAGAGTACCGTTTAGAGTAGTCTTTGGGGATGGGGTTGGTGGGGGATGTTGTGGTGGAGGTAGGTTGATTTTGAGATGCGACGGACTCCCAAATGGATGGATGGAGATCGGACTGAGAATGGAGAAACGTATAGGTAGGAGGGGAGGGATGAAGATTGGCAAAAGGGAAGGTGTTTTCATCAAACACTACGTGTCTTGATGTGATTACTTTTCTTGTTGACATATTGTAGCATTTGTTCCCCCTGTGGTTAGAAGGATATCCGAGAAAGACACATGGAGTGGATCTAGCTTCATAGAATGTAGGTAGTGTGTTGGATTGTTGAAGGTGCATTGCGATGTTGTCAAATGATTCATTGAGACCTGAGATCAACTGAAGGACAAGTTATTGGTTAGTAAGCGGTGCACCAACATTAGTGAGCTGATCCGAAATATGTTTCAGTTCTTGGTAGTAAGCGGTGCCATTAGGGAATGAATCAAGATTGGTATTAGCAAACTTTTGTTGCAGATAAAGTGCCCGGGTATTCTTGTTGTCTTGAAAGATGTTGGCTAGGGCATCCCATGCCATTGCAGCAGTGATGTGCGGAGTCAGAATTGTTTGCAAGAGGTCATTGGATATGGTTTGATAAATCCATTGCAACACAACAGCATCAAGACGAGACCATAGATCATCTTTGGTGGAAGAGGTGTCTGTTTCGTTGGGAAGGATATGATGAAGGACATTGTGAGCTCGACAGGTAATCTTAAACAACTCCACCCATAAAGTGTATTGTCCGTTTTCCATCTCAAGAGTGGTAGGGATGCGGATTTTTATGTTTGTTACGGTTAGGGCAGAATGGAGTTTCTCTGCGTCTTTTCCGGGTTTGGATTCGTCACCCATGGTAGCCAATTGAGGGAGAAGGAGGGCAGATTGAGGGAGGAGGGCAGATCAAAAGAAGGAGGGATTTGGTGGTGGGCAGCCAATTGAGAGAATGAGAAAGAGATCGGAATTGCTTCGCGGTTTCTGGTGATCAGAGAAGAGCTCTGATACCATAATGGAAGGAATTCTCAAGCGTTACGGTACCCCTTCTCATTTGCCACTAATATTTATAATACAATGTGATCAACATAAATTACAATTGTATACCCTATACTAAATATTATTTACAAAATATGTCCATCTAATAGTCCCGAAAGCGGAGACACGAGGCGCTAACATTCTATATTTGACGTGTTTGGTATTTAGAAAGTATCAATAAATTAGTTATACATGACAATACTACATGTCTTTAGTTTTCTTTCTTCCGCTTTTTTATTTGCGTTCGCACGCTCTTTCTCTATCTTTGTTAGGTGTAGCATGTGTGTGGTATATGCTTAGCCGATGGTGAAAATTGTTGATGGTGGCTGACAAACACCACCCAATTTCTTCTCTCTTTGTTTCCAATGCAGCTGTTTCTATAATACACTCTACCTCACAGAAGATCCAATTTTACTCTCATGATTGTATTTTTGTTACAGAGGTTGCCATTCTTACTTCACAATAGCATCACCCATTTTCTAGTTTTAAAGTTAATATTCCAGTCCTTAAATTTAGAATTGTGGCTTTAAAATACATGCTTACAAAAAGAGAGCGACTCTTTGAAATTTAAGCTTTGTGTTTCCATTATTTCAAGCTTGGCATATAGTAAGCAATTTATGATACTGACTTGTGCTTGTGATATCTAAATTTGTTTGGTGTTGTTGGGATTGGGATAATTATATTTTGTTAGATGTGCATATAATTTAATAGGTAGGTTAAGCACATGTATGCTAATACTTGTATAATGTAACACTAGGATATACAAGTGACTCTGAGAGAAGAAATTAAAAGCGCTTGCGAGTATCGTCCATTTGAGAAATGTGATTACATTGCGCGAATATCAAATGAAATCTGTTGCAAGAAAGTTGAATATGTTGTTGAGAAACTGGATGGGATGAAAGAAACATCGGAGCAATATCATCAAGCAGCTTGAGTTATGCAGGATGGCTCGTATATTTGTAAGTCTCATATGCTCTCATTATATGTTTTGAGCTAACATTTTATTTTTAAACATAGAATGTATGATTCGTCTTTTTGCATGTTTGGTATTTCTTCTCTTCTTTACCATATTGACTTTTTGTTGTTTTATTAATGTTTTTAAACCATAATATAAATCTTGTGTTTTCACATATTCAGGACCTTCGTTAAACATTTTTTCTTTACTTGAAACACGCAAGTTTAGGTACTAATTTTTTCTAGTAACGAGTTATGGTTTTATAACAAGGTTAGGTATTAAGGTAAAGTCTGTTAATTTTTCTGTTAAATGATAGCTATGTTCTAATCATAAAATGAGCTGCAATAAGGTAATAGTGATAATGTTATACTGCGTCGGTGGTAATCATTAATCAGCATGATAGCTAACAAAAGATAAAAATGTTATCAGTAGAAGTAGTCAGATATAGTATTGTTTTAATCCTTTATTTTATTTTTTCTAGTAACGAGTTATGGTTTTATAACAAGGTTAGGTATTAAGGTAAAGTCCGTTAATTTTTCTGTTAAATGATAGCTATGTTCTAATCATAAAATGAGCTGCAATAAGGTAATAGTGATAATGTTATACTGCCATCAAAATTGCAAGAAGCTCTTTCTCATAAACAGATTGAATTTGCCGCTAAGCACACACTGATTTGCTAAGGAATGAAATTGGATGCACAACAGAAACTTCATAGTTGCGATGAATAGTAATTCAGTCTTCATTGGCATTAACAACCTCATCAATATGAGGTTGTTCTTTATTAGCAGTTGTTCAGATCGTTAGGAACTTTTTAACCATACTAAGTGTTTCCATGAGTAGAAACACTCCTTTAATTAACCCATCATTATGTTCTTGACCCACAGCATTAAGTACTTATATCATAATCAAGCACTCCGTCGGTGGTAATCATTAATCAGCATGATAGCTAACAAAAGATAAAAATGTTATCAGTAGAAGTAGTCAGATATAGTATTGTTTTAATCCTTTGTTTGGGTTGGGTTGGGTTATTTATTTATTTATTTTATTTTATTTTTTGTTTTTATATATTGAAATCATCTTGGCCGACAAAGTAAAGATGGTCATTGCTAAACTAAAATTACACACAATTAGCAGAATAGTTCCCTTCCAACTCATCTCTAACGGCCGTGGTTCCATTCCAAACCTTTTGGCCTCTTACCTCAAATCAACAAGTTTAAAATGGTCAACACTAGAATAATGTAAATTAAAACATTAGGAACGAGGCATCTCATGACTTTCCAAAGTGAAGGTCAGTCTCATTTGATGCAATATACTTCAAGTGGGTCGAGAATTTTACCACAATGGGCTTTTAAGTTGTAAATTTCCCCTTGGAATGGTGGGTGCACCGGGTCACTAGCGATGTTCATGTTTGCGGGCGTAGGTGGCCTTTCACGAATAGGTTTACCCGGGTGACCGGCTTAAGTTATTTGTTGGTTGTCAAAGAAAAAACATGAAAAAGGAAGGTGATGCGATCAATGTATGGTTTTCACCTCTCACTTTTAAAAATAAATAGGTTTATTCAACTCGTGCGTTGTGAAGAGAATTCAACCATGATCTCTAATATCAAAAAGCGAATGCAACAAAACGTTGCGACGACACTGTATGTGATGTGATAACGTATAGATTAATGATCGATCCCACTTGTCTTCGGACTAAATTTACGTCGAACCGTAAAGTAACTCGAATATATACAATTGAATTAAAACGTGTTATATTTGAGCCAACTCTTCTCCAAAAGAAAATTTGTCGAAACGTAGTCCAACTCAAAATGTATATAAAAAACACGTGCACTACGCCGTATGCAGTGTGATAAAGTATAGATTTCGATCGTCCCTACTCGTTTCCGAACTATATATACTAAAACTCTAGAGTAAATTGGATTTATACCGTCAAATAAAATGTTTTATTTGACCTCACTCATTTCAGAACAAAATGTACGTCAAAACGTAAGCGAACGTTGAAACATAGATTTGAGCAAACTTCGATTTTATGATTACTGACGAATGGTTATTTGATTTTGGCAACTAAAATTTGGGATTTTATGGTTTTTGACAAGCCGGACACATGACAACCAAATTAAAGTAGTTTTGCGTTTAGGAAAATTGGCTAGAATCCACCACGTAGCGCGTGACTTTGGCCACTAAAGTGTAGTATTTTTTAGGTTTGTCACCAAACTTCGATTTTATGATTTTTGACGAATAAAACAGATAACTATTGGTAGAGGTGGCAAAATGGACGGGTTGGATTGGGTTGATTGTTAGGTTAGGATGGATTTGGGTCTGGATGGGTTTAGGTTAGGATGGGTCATTTAGAAAAAAAGGTCAGGATGGGTTTGGGTTAGGATGGGTTCGGGTCAATATGGGTTCGGGTCAAGATGGATCATTTTTTAAAAAAGCCAATACTATTTTACTATCTACAATCCATCAACACATATAGATAGATGCTTATACGAGCTCAAAAAGATACATATATGTCTTCATCTATAAAGGCTGGTACCTTCAATAAAGCGACGATGATGGTGTGATGGTGAAGCGGAGGCCCGACTGTAGGTGTGGTGGTAGTGAGCGATGAAACTCAACGGAGGTGGAGACTGATGCGGAGCCCGATTGTAGGTGCGGTGATGGTGCGGTGGTGGTGCACGATGAAACTTGATGGAGGTGGGTGGCTATAGATGCGGTGGTGCTACGGTGGACCGGTGGTGATGCGGTGGACCAGTGGTGATGCGATGGACCGGTGGTGATGTGGTGGTGGTGGTTCGATGGTGGTGCGCGGATGAAACTCGACGGAGGTGATAAATTTGAGTGAAAGAAACATTGACTTATTGTGACTTGAAGATCTAATTTTGAAAACCCATCTTGACCTATGTTTCTTTTTTTTCAAAAAAAGTTTTAACCCATCTTGACCCCCTTATGTTTTTTATTCAATCCATTCTAATCCATCTTTATTTTTAAAACACCCATTATGACCCAAAATCACATTCTTGGACTTCTTTTGCCACCTCTAACTATTGGGTTTGTGGAGTCTTGATTGGGTTCGTGCTAAAAGATAGTTCTCTGGAAGATCAATTAAATTGAAGACTAGTGGTAGGCTTGGCCCATTTTATTTTATTTAGCCCATTATTAGTTTTTTTGACGATTAAACATCAAACACTAATTCTTATCTTTATATTTGATTCATTGTATTTGTAATTATTCACGACTGAGGCAGAGAGCAATAAAAGAATATCCTGATTGCATCCAGTGGACATAGGTCACATCGACCGAACCACGTAAATCTCGCGTGTTCATCTTTGTTCTTATTTTTCTATCGTAGTTAGATTGCATTTGTGTGTTGATCTACACCCGGAACCTTAACAAGTAGTATCAAAGTTACGGCTCGTTACGCACGGGAAAAACACATCACTAGACAGTTACGGTCTAGAGTTATTCGCCGGTTCTACCTACGTCCCCAACCGATAACCGATTCGATTTATCAACCACATCATTGATAAGGAATAAAAAAGGATTATTTTGTTTGACTTTTGTGATGGTTTGTGCGGAAATCAAGAAGGAAAAAAGAAATCTCCGTTTTTTTGGTGGTGTTCACGTGCGCAAGAACGGGCAACAATTCATATTAATATATATTGTGGAATTTGTGTGATTTGTTTTACGGCATCGAACAATTAAAAATATAAAAGCACCCTATTGTTGGTTTTCTTTTCTCTGTCGCACATAAAAGAAAGGAAAGGACATAGGGTGGTTGTAACCCGCATATTGTTGTCGTCTTGGATTGATCAGAAGAAACCAAACAAGTATGTTTTACATGGTGTCGTTCAGTTCTAATTTATCTCAGGTTTTTTTTTTCGCCACAAGCATTGGTTCGGTTTGGTGTTATTGCCGAGATCTATCGTAGTGTAGACAAGATGAGTGGTTTTGGTTATTTGTCCAAGTATTCTTAACATATTTACCGAGATTCAAAATCGAAAATTCTCAAGTGTATCGTTAAACTCGTTTGTTTACTATTTTTTGAGACTGAGTAAAATAAACTCGTTTGTTTACTATTCTTTGAGACTTAGTAAAATAGTAGTGTTTAATAGAACAACACTCAAGTTCAGGCAATCGGCCATAGTTGTGTTTGGCACTACTTTCAGTCTTCACTCAATTGGTGAATAAATTCATAATTTGAGATAATGGTTGAGAGCGAAAAACTTCAGATTGGGGATTTTAATGGAAAACACTTTGGTTGGTGAAAAATGCAAATGGAGGATTTGCTTGTTTAGAAAGACTTGCATGTTGTTTTGGGTGAAAAATTAGATAAGATGCGACCAACTGGGTGGGTAACTTTGAATAAAGACTAAGGTGGTTATTAGGTTGTCGCTGACAAAGAATATTGCGTTCAACATTCTGAAGGAAACTACAATAAAATGTATCATGGATGTGTTATTTAATATGTACGAGAAGCCTTCCGCAGCAAATAAAGTTTTTTTCTATCCGAGAGCTCGTTGATACAAAGATGAAAGAGGGGAGTTTGGTTATAATGCACATCAACTTGAACTCGATTTTGTCAAAATGTGGTTCAGTTGGCATCAAATTCGAGCAGGATCTACTATTGTTATCATCATTGCTTGATAGGTGGGTTGGTACTGTTACATCAATTATTAGTTCCACCAATGCGTTCAATTTAAATGGTGTTCGTTATATTATAACGGACGAAGACATCAGACGAAGAAATTCGGGTAAATCATCAAGTGAATTACTGAATGTTGGCAAAGGAAGACAGAATAACAGAGGTAGTGGGAGCAAGAACATGAAAAAGAGTCAGTCAAGGGATCGAAATGATGTAACTTGTTGGAACTGTAAACAGGTGGGACACTCAACGAGCCTTCAGGTTAACTAATGAGAAGGTCGTGGCAACAAGAAAGACAAGGAAGATTAAAAGAGATACAATGGTTCAAAGTGAAAGACTGTTTGAAGATAATTAAGCCTCAAAGTGAGAGATTGTTGGGTTTGTAATATCTTGATTAGTCTTGGTGTTGGGTTTGTAATGTCTTGATTGGTCTTGGGTTAGAAGTAGACCTGGCAAATTTAGCCCAAACAATAATAATGGGTCTATTTGAACTTCTAATATTAGACTGTGGGTGGTTTTGGGCAACATATTATTTCCAAAAGGGTCTAAATGGGCATGCATGAAAATAAAAAAAATTGTACGGGTCATATTGGGCTGCAAAAAAGAAATTGCAGGTCAGAATGGGTGGTAACAAAAGAGTACGAGTGATTGGCTTTAGGTTACTCATAGTCTATCACCCGACGTGCCGACCTAGAAGAACGCTTCGCGAATCAGATTTCATCCTTCAAGCTCCATTCTCTCTTAATTTTCTTCACAAAACGCGTTTCCTTCTTCCTTTAATCGTCTCCTTGTTTGTGAAGTCCGAAATCAGTTTATCACCATGAATGACACTCATTTATAATTGTACGGTCTTCATTTCGGTTAGAACTCGATTTGACCCGTACTCATTATGGTTAGAACCCGTTTTGACCCATACTCATTTTGAAAAGATGTAAAATGACACTTTTTAGAATTGACTCGTTTTGACCGGTACTCATTTTGGTTAGAACCCATTCTGACCCGAACCAATATGACTCATTATTTGAAACAACTCGCCTTGACCTGAACCCATCCTGACCCAAACCCATCTTGACCCGTTATCCCGCCCAACCCAACCCGCCCATTTTGCCAGGCATAGTTAGAAGACAATTCTATGATAGATCAATTAAATTGAAGACTAGTGGCAGGCTTGGCCCATTTAATTTTATTTATCCCATTATTAGTTTTTTTTGATGATTAAGCATCAAACCCTAATTATTATATTTATATATGATTTATTGTACTTGTAATTACTCACGAGACAAAAAACAATAAAAGTGAATATTGGTTGCAACCGGTGACGTAGGTCACATCGACCGAACCACATAAATCTCGCGTGTTCATCTTTGTTCTTATTTTTCTCTCGCATTTAAATTGTGTTTGTGTGTTGATGTACACCCGGATACCTAACAATAACGACCAAAGTAACAATGCTGTGTGTGGAAAAGTTTACCAAACTCACGCCGCGAGGAGCAAAAACTAGTTAGTTATTATTAAGTAAACTCATCATTTGGTGCAAACATAAAAGGCTAGGTTGATGCATATATATAGACTCACCTAAAAAACAATAATAATAAGCTACCAAACCTATTTCACCATCTCCACTGAAAATAGAAAATGTCCTTGCAAAATATACAACCTTTTCCAACTTGCTTGCTTACATTTCCATTCCAAATATAGCTTTTACATAGTTTTCAAATTATTATTATTGGAGGCCATCAAAAAACTAAAACAATTATATTAAACAAAGAATTTAACCGATTAAGAGACTCGATTCTGATTAGGTTGACGTGCCAAACTGAGGTCCGAAACAGTACATAGTGACTACAAATTTTCACCATTTCACATGATATAAAACACACGATACTTGCAACAATTCAATGCGAGATTAGGTGGCTTCTGCATTAACCCATACAACTTCTACGAAATATTACAACTTGTATCAGATCTATATATATATTTATGTATGTATGTATGTATGTATGCGCTAATCAAACGCTTCTCTCATATAAGATATATACTCTATGTATGTGTGTTCGCTCATGACTTGTGATTTATTGGTGGATTTGTAATAGATTTCTTTATACAATCAACAATACCTTCACATTCTGCATCAGGAAGGACACAACCCAAATCATCTTCACAAGAAATGGTGTCATTGTAAGCATGAGGAGAACGAAGGCTCCCATGAGTCTGACATGCTTTCATTGTCTTGCAGTGTTCTGCTTCATCGTCTCTAATGTTCATAAACACATCATACATATTTTCTGGACATAACAAAATATTATAAATAAATAAATACAATTCTTTATGAGGTTTGTATCAATTTATTTAATATTATAGCGACCGGGCGTTTCTTACGTATTATTGGCCTTCGAGTATTAGGAAGTCTTCCGGTTTGAAATTCATCTGAATATTGTTGTTGAAATGCTCAAAAGTTAATTAATAAATAAATTGGAACACGCAGACGTAGCTATAGCGGGACTCACCAAACAAGTACAAATCTTCTTCTGTGTAGTATTTCACTGCAACTTTTGATGGAGGAAGTTTTTTTAATTCATCTGTTCAATAAGCACCAAAATAGCACAACATTAGTTGCATGGTATTTAGGCTAATGTATCAGTTCAGTTACACGCTTTATTCAAACATGTGGACAAAAAACTTGTAGAAAATCCAGTTTTGGGGATGTTGACATCCAATCTATAAAATTGCCTATTTGCACTTTGTGATCACAAATGATTAATTTGTCTTGATTTTAGTCGGAATTATTTACCTAGTCTTTATTGGTTAACTATTTTAAGAATGGTTACACACTTCTATGGAACTAGATGTAATGAAAGGTGCATAAAATCCAAAAATTCCCCCTTTGCTGGCAAAATTTCAGAATTTTCCATTGTAATCATTACAGGTTATTGCTGCTACATCTGTTGATAGATATGATAGGTCTGTTATGAACTACTGATGAGAGTTTAAGCATGTAATTAATAGTTAATATTTTATTGAACTAGTTATAGTTAGGGCCAAACTGTGGTTCTGATCATATACTAATAAAGACACATACCTCCTTTTTCCTTAATAAATTTGTCATAGGTTTCAAATGCATGGCTCTCCACACATTCAGAAAGATGATCTGTATGAAAAATGAAAGAACACACTAAATCAGAAAAAATTGGTGGAATGCCATCATGTAAAACTAATTTTCTACTGATATAGATTCCAGTGAGCCATTCAAGCAAACAAATTGTTCATACTGACATGCCATTCTCGGGCTCAAAGCGTACATAAACACTGTCATGAAATAATAGAATATTGCAATATGTTGAGCAAGGAACCGGTCAAACCACCAAGCATTTCCCCCCAACTCCTGCGCAGAAAATTGCAAATGACATAAGATTGGCCGAAACCGATAATCAAATATAAAAATAGGTGCATGCGCATAAAATTTGTGTATGTCAAAAACAAGAAGCCCGGTCCCCCTGTCCAGTATCTTCATGGGCTTGAAATCTCAAACACTACAGAGGTTTAATAAATTATCAAGTAACTAATAATTCTATTCATAAATGAGTACGGAATAAAACAGCAATAGTTTTAGCAATAACACATTTTTTTATGTAATTGTAAGGAATATAACAAAAAGAACGAACACAGAAGCAGTATTATCCTGTTCAGTTTCTATAAGACAAGCCTATGTTGTCGTTTATATAACAATAAATTTAGAAAGTATTTGAATTTAGAAAGAGGTTATCTTATTGACTATCCAGATAGCAGTATCACTTGATTATAACAATAAATTAGCACCAAAAATAAAATAGAAACTTAAAAGATAAGAAAGCCTGTCAAAGACGACAAAATATCAATGGACTAACTGATGATTGGAACTTAATTTTTTTGAGGAAGGGATTTTTTTTCTACAATGCATATGTAAAAGTAGTTTAATCTAGAACCCAAATACAGGATATATGAATATTACTTCCATAATAAGCAGATGATGCATCTCATTCCAGCTCTCAGCAAAGTGAACTTTCAGATATTCGGATTTTCTCCACCAACCAAAACTCTCATACATGTGAAGAACAGACATGAAAGCTGCAGTGTAAGAAAAGTAAAACCAAAGACCACCGTTATATGCCTGAAAAAAAACAGTTTCCTATAATAAATAGCCACCATAGTTTCACAATAGCATAGATTGACAGACTGATGTAGGTCACAAACATGAGTAATTTATGAATATGCAGCTATCTAACATTTGTATGTGTATCTTGTATTAAACATCCCTTTCCTTTTAAACATGCATGTTCATGTGCTTCTTGGTCCACTAGAATATATGGTGTAGACATACATAATAAGAAAAGAAAGCAAAAGATTATAAAAGAAGATGTTAAGCAACAGCTAAACAGACAGGTGATTAGAATCTCCCCTTTGTTTTTTAATAGGAAAGTGGCAAATGTTTTGGGATAAAATGAGTGGTGTTTTTATTTAATTAAAAAAAGAAAAAAAAAAGAGTTACCAAAGTAAGGGACTCTTGCTATTGTTTCCAGAACAAAAAACCTTGGATAGTGTCTGTCATGGTAGAGTGTGTCGAGTACTTTGATGACTGAATCCTGGAATATGATTTAGAAAAAAACATCAAGTTAAGTGTGGTTTAAAGATGATGTATGTATCATGAATCATGATGAGTTGTGTTGAATAAAGAGGTAAATATTATACGGTAAGAAAAATGTTAATAGATTGTTCAAGCTTTATGAGGGCAGAAGTTGGAGGTTGATCATTTGGGTGGTTGTTAGAGCTACGAGGAGGAGATGTTTGTTCGACGGTGACTTTGTCGGTTTCTCGCAAAATGGTTGCTCGGACCTTACACGGCCTCCTCCTGAAAAGTGTAAATATTAGTTTAGATGAAAAAAAAGAGTATAAAATGTAAAGGAAACGTGGAAAAAAGGAATGAATTGAAGATCAGATCAAGGCTTCAAATCTTATAACAACAGAAAGGTATTCCACAAGCACATGAAAGAATAATAAGAAGAAGAATCGAACCTGGAATGGAAATTAGTATTAGGGATTGAGGAGGGAGATGATAATCTTGTTACATAGTTGTTGGCAGATGATGAACAAAGGCAAACCCTACTACTCCAAGAAACAAAAGAAGCCGCCATCATGTTATTAATCTTCTTTATAACACCAACACCAACACCAACACCAAGAGGAGGAGGAGGAGGAGGTCGTCGAAGAGATCAATCGAAACAAAGATAGATCTTTCTTTCTTTCTTTCTTTATAGTTTGTAGAGACAGACGGACCCCTTGTTGTGTTGTCTGTCGTTTAGGAAAGGGAATATCCTCAACATCAACATCAACATCAAGAAAGAAAGAAAGGACGGTAGACGGTTGCTCCGTTGGGCCAGGCCCATTGCTATTACTTTTCTTTACTTAACTTATATATACATACAACCCAACCCAACCCAACCCAACCCAACCCAACCCAACCCAACCCAACCCAACCCAACCCAACCCAGTAACCCACCCTCTCTCTCTCTCACTTTCCGTTAATCCGTTCCCTTATTCACCCAAATCAATCTCAACTACCACATCATTTTTAATAACATTATTATTATATTATTATTACTCCTATTCTATTCCATAAAACAATATATTTATTATTAACTAATTTACCATCTTCTACGCCCCAACAAAAATTAAGCCATTCTCCATCGCCCCAACAAAAATTAATTATTATCTTGTCTTGTCTTGTGTTTCTCAAATGTTTATCATCCATAACCTTGATAGGATATTAGGATTGCAACCACTCCCATTTATCTCCAATCTATCTGTCTTTTACTTTCCTAACATTCATCACTTTACTTTAACTCATACACCATACCCTTTACATTTCATCAACTACCACTTTTCACTTTTTCAATTTTTCACACTTACCACTGTAATTCACTCCACTTAAACAACACAAGACTCACATTATTATCCACAAATCTAAATATCCTTTCATGAACGTTGCCACCATGGTTGTCCAAGTGACGCTTGATGCTGTTACACAAGTACAAAATTTATTTAGCTACCGTAAGATTGCACTAGCGGCAAGTTTTAAACGTATGCCCCTCTCTGTGTTACCTGTATCGGTGTCCTAATTGTATCAACCGGAATGTTTGAAACAAAAAATAATCTATCTTTTTATAAAATATAAAAACAAAAGCTGTTACTTTTACATTGAAACCTATCTCATCATATAACATACAAATGGTGAAAGACTAATGTAATAAAATAAAGAATGAGGGAAACAACAAATACCAGGTGCTTGAAAATTATCGAGGACGAATAGGTAAAGTAGCTTCTTGTGTATTGCACATACATTCGCTGCACCGGGGGTATCTATACACACTCCTTCCTACGGGTCGTGCAAAGACCCGTTTGTTTTGTCTGACTGCCTTTCGGATTCGGGTTTCAAAGACTTTCCATTCAATTGTGTCGTTTTTCATGAAGATGTCTGCAAGTCTGCGTTTATTTGGTCGAATGGTCGGCATCTTCCCTCCACCATAGTATACTCTGTAACCTGATACTAAAGACGAAAGTTGACTTCCTGAATCCGTCATGGCAAAAACATCAGATGCGGTACATGCTATGAAGTCTAGTGCTGCTAGCTGCAAAATATAAATAGCAAATTAGTCAAACATTAGAAACCTATAACATAAAAGGCCCATCCAAACACCCTCTATCTTTATTTCAAAAACTTTGACTTATGTGTCAATTCGACTACATTTCAACAACAAAATTGATATGAATCTTAGCTTATTTGAGCTTGAGAAACTTCCAAATTGAAATAGAGGTAAACGCTAGATATACCTGAGACGAGAAGTTCAAGAAAGGTTCAAGTTCAGATGGCGACAATAGGTTCTCTTTAGTGACCATATTAGGAAACAATTTCGTTAAAGCATTCAGCCTTGATTTTCCACCATAAATATGTGCACCTGCCAAGAATATCCGTGTATCACGCTTGAAACCAAGGCCAGCAAGCATAAGCACCGTTTCCTCAGGCATTAATGGGCATAGGCCTTCTGCCTTAAGTCTTTCTGGTGAGGGTATCCTGTAACAACACATGAAAAAGAAAATGACTATTTTTATGAAATTAAACATGACAATCAAATGTTTATTATAAATACTAATGATCTATTCATACTTAGAGGTGTTATTTAGCTCCACTAATCCGGGAAAATGAATTTCACGATATGCTTGCAGCTCCTTCTTTTCTTCTTCACCGCCACCAAAATCACATAAAGAATGAGCTACCATGTCAATTTCAAACCTCAAGTGTAAAGCCAAGTATCGAAAATCTTTTTTGACTTTTCCCTTTGACTTTGCAAACCGTCCAACCAGATTTTCATCCAATATTCCTGAGTGTGATGCATTCTGACGCATTCTCTGAATCAACAAAGCAGCGGTTGCTTGAATTTTTGGAGTAAATTGTAGAGCGTGAAAATTACATCTGCATCGGAGTCTCTGTATGAAGTTCCCACATAACAATCAAATGTTTAAACAGATCTACCTTGAAAATACAAATGAATTTTACTATATCTTTTAAAACATCCCATGAACATTGCAAACGTTTTCATTTCAGAGTTCTAAGTAAAATATTGTGCATCTTCCTGTTATCATGATCATAACTTCATAATTCAACAAATGATATTAATTCAGGTTCATGATATTCTTTTTTATATTTTCTTCAAAGGAATTAACTCTGATGCTTGGCATGTCAAGTCAAATAGATATTACAATTTTCATAAAAGTAGTTGATTTAGCCACAACAGGAATGTAACTACAGATAGAATATATGCTACCTGCAAGTGATATGGTATTGGATCAGATGCCAAACGATTACCAAACCCCACAAAATGAACAACTCTATTCTTCATTAAAAGTGGAAGAATATATTTTAGGTAAAAACTGGGCTTCGCCTCTTTTGCAATATCAACATCCGTCACCTGCATAGTTTCAAAATAAATTCAAGAAATCAAATATGTTTCATCACGATACACGTAAGAAAAAAAAACTACCTTTGAGTGAGATAAATTACTCACCACACTACCAATGGCTTCAAGATCCAGCGACTGTAACTCTTTTGGCAATTCCCTCACTATATGGATATCGGGTTTCAGATAATTAATAAAATAGTCCTCTTGATATATATCTGCGAATTGACTATAAAATAAAAAAAAAATCCAGTCACCATAGCATCTAGAATTGAAACTTTTAATGAAGGAACTCCAGTTATCACCTCATATCTCTCCACACACTACTGAACATAAAGGTTGGAATAACGAGAGTTGCGTTGAGTAACCTTGCAACTGCGACGATATTGCAGACCTGTTGTTACACCAAGAGTGAGTTTGAACATAATGATAAATTACCAAGCTCAAATCAGTTTTTGCAGATAGTTAATTAGTTACAAACTAGAAAAGTATAAAAATAAGAAGAAAAAAAGGCGGTAAGACATGCATATAGACACAACTTACAGCTACTCTCTGTTGGTTTATACCGCCATTTGCAGTTACCATAATGTAACCATTGTTTCCCTCTAAAAAGAATCAGAGAAAAAGAACACCATATGAGAACCAATTTTAGACACAATATGCAACTTAACAAGATATATACTCCCTCCGTCAATGAAAAATGTA
Organism: Flaveria ramosissima; assembly: GCA_025215565.1. Taxonomy (NCBI): domain Eukaryota; kingdom Viridiplantae; phylum Streptophyta; class Magnoliopsida; order Asterales; family Asteraceae; genus Flaveria; species Flaveria ramosissima. Next base: position 288,356 of record CM046039.1, read on the forward strand.
GAGGGGTTTGGATGTGCATTTTAACCAATTTTAGACTACCCATGAAGTTTAAAGAATGTGTTTAACTAAAGCCAATGTGTTAAGAGGTGTTTGGATGTGCATTTTAACTAATAATTTTTTGAGCATCTAGAAATAGAATGTTTTAGCACAAATGACTTTATATCATATTGATCACTTCCATAAAACACGTCCAAACTATGAAAGTATAAACCAGAATAACTCACTGATCTGTGAGGTACAAAATAAATATAACTTATTGCTAAAGACTAGGACAACTATACAACAGCTTACAAGATATACATGGATAGTATAACAATACAATTACTTCAAATATTTTCAAAACTATTGGTGTGAAACCGGATTTGGTTGGTGATGAGTGGTACAACGGAAGCAGAGAGACTGCATAAAATAGCACCAAATAACAGTCGATCTTGACAAAACCAAAGGCTGTAATCAGCATGAGGAATAAAAGATCCATCGGTATTTCAAGTTGGAGAAAAAGCAGGATGTGAACCGTCTATAAACCTATAGAGGTGTAACCCTGAAGGATGGCTTAGATTTGAAATTTCCAACTCAAACAATTGGTGGAGGTGAGTTTTAGGGAAGAAAAAAAGTTGGGCATGGTGATCATAGGTGGGGTGACAGGGATGAAGATTGGCACTTTCAGTTGACATAGTGAAGGGAAGATAGGTGGAGTTAGGATTGTGCGGCTATATGAAAGTATAAACCAGAATAAATTGTTGATGTATGAGATTCAAAACAAATACAAATTGATCTTAAAGACTAGGAATACAAATTGATCTTAAAGACTTAGGAGATATACATGTATAACATAACAATAGAATACAATAAATTCAAAACTATTGGTTGGAAAGCGGATCTGGTTTAATAGAAACATCCCCTTATCCATATATCCCCTAGGCAGCGTTCCACAAGAAGCAGGAAATACTGACCGCTAGGTTTCCAAACACGTTGATCAGCACAAGGTTGCCACAATGAAGCAACAGCATGATAGGTTTCGAACCACAAATCTTTGGGCTCTGTAGATCTGTACTGATTCTGAAATGCCAAGGAAAATAAGCAACAACAATTTGTAAACAAGATTTCAGATAAACTAACTTACTTCAGCTAAGGCATGGGCAGCTTTATATAAGAGCCTTGCATAAGGTGTTTTATGGGGCTTCTTCCCTTTGGCAATCTTTCTGAGTTCATCCTGAGACTTAGAAATACAATGTGTGAAGGAATTGAAATTTGGGGAAAGAAGAGAGATTTGGTTTGGTTACCGGAAGTGAGAGTGTGGAGGAATTTGAATTTGAATTTGAATTTGATTTGAAGAAGCGCAAGTTAAGAGAAGGCGAATCTTGGATCCGGGAAAGCATCCAGGAATTGGTGAGGATGAAGAAGAATACCAGAATCCCAAATCCTACTTTCATGCTCCCACTGCTCTTCTTTTTACGCATCTTCTGCTGCTCCATATCTATTATTTACATTCACATCACCAATCACCAAACCTAACCTATAACCTAACCTAACCTATCAGTGGTGTTTCCAGCAAAAACAACACAACACAACACAACACAACACCACACCACACCACACCTCACCTCACCTCACCTCACCCTTGGGCACTGGTCTCAACTCTACACGATGATGGGTTGGAGGCAACAGCGATACTGAGATTTCGACTTTGGACTTTGGAGGGGTGCCTCTTTGTTAACGGAATTTTGCGGATCAGATCTCCAAATTTACAGATTTTCATTTACTTACTTAAAAAGTTAAGTTTGAGCTTTAGATATAAAGACCAATGAATGAAGAATTGGATTTACAATGACAACTAAACCTGAATCCGATTGTAATTTTTGAAATCTGAAATATTTGAGATGGATATGGATCGGGTAAGCATGTATTTGATCGGATAAAAGTTTAATTTCTATCTTTTCACGGGTATGAATTTGTATTGTATGTCTTTTTATCCAATTAAACATATCCGTTTACTCGATTATATACCTAAAATTATTTTAGTTTTTAATTTATTCTACTTAACAGTTTATATTATATATAATTCTATCTTCTTGTTTGTTTAATAAAACATACAAAAATATTAAGGATTAATCGAAATTATAGTTTATTGCGTATATGTAAATGTAGGTTCATATGATATCCTAATTTCAATAGATACCCGATTACCCCCGTGTATACCCGATGCATACCTAATGGTTTTTGGCCGGATATGAGACACACTTTTCTTATCTCGTATGGGGTTAGGATTACCGATACATGTCTCAAACCATTAGCATCCTTAATAGGATGGGATGGAGAGTGGCTTTTTATGATAATTTTTATTTTTCATAAAATTTAAAGACGATGATGGGTATCTAACAATTACATTTAGTACTTTTAGATTGTCTTTAGGGTTTAGTACTTTTATCCCAATTTTTTTTTAAAAACATACAAACAAAAGTCTTACTTTTAAGTTTCAAAGACGACAATTTCACTTGCGGTATGTCTATTAGTGACCATAAAGAAGGTTTAAGAACAATCATTTTCAAGAGTTTGTTGTTATTTTAAACTATCAGTTTTTACACATATTTAGTTGTACGTTACATTATCATAAGTTGCAGAATGAGACGGACTTAAATGTGTAATACTAAACTAATACCATTAGTTTTTCTATCAAGCATCCTTTAATTTTTTCTTTATATTTCATTGAGAATGTCTAAAGCTTTCATTAAGGTATTTGTAGATCTGAAACGTAATAACTAAATTTTGAGAAGTTTACCTAAACATAAATAGTAGTTGTATCAAGAAAGCACTATAGACTTGGCATGATACATGCCATCTAGTGTAGGATCAACCATATTGGCGAAGGAATCGATATTATGGAGTTGACAAGCGGCCCATTTTGTTGTTTAGATTCCACTCTTAACTACATAATAGACCGAAGGATATGAATTTAAGAAAGTTATTTTTACTTATTACGCATGACAACTAAGGGGTTGTTTGACAGCTTCTGAATTATTAAATGTTGAATCAATAAGAGATCTGAACCATTAAGTGATGAACCATTAAGATGTCTGAACCATTAAGAGCTAGTATATCGCTTAATTATTCAAAGGCAAATGTTTGACCAATTCAGATAAGAGGTGTTAACCATTCAGCATTAGTATAATATATAACCATTCATAGGCAAATGTCTGAACTATTCAGACAGTTGCTCGCGAAACAAATAGTCTGAACCATTAAGTGCTGAACCATTTAAACATCTGAACCATTAAGAAGCTGATTAAAATGCTGCCTAATAGCCCCTAAATCTACAAAGCGCTATTAATTGATGCAAGGCCAACCCTTAATTCGAAGTGTAACTTAGAGTCTTATACACACATCTAAGCCAATCTAGCATATTAAGTTCCTAACCTATTTCAAAGTTCAAAATCATTTTGTATTGTATGTAAGACAATCTAGCCAATCTAGCATATTAAGTGTAACTTAGTCTTAGACACACATTGTCTTTTTATGAGTAAATTCCTTTTACAATTAACAAAAAGACAATGTGTTCATTTTATGTTAATCAAATAGATTTTGCATTATCCTATTGACGCGTTCTATGGGCAACTTAGTAAAAAGTAAGATGACGCATTATGTGGGCAACTTCATTTAAAAATAATAAAACATATTCTGAATGTTATATCTAATAGCATTTTTATAAGAAATAAATTAAACTAAACTGTTGGTAATGGTTCAGTCTGGTTCGATTTTGATTTCAACAGTTTGGTTTCGGTTTTTAATAATCAAAAACCGTTACTAATGGTTTGGTTTACGGTTTAAACTAAAAGCCGTCAAATCCAGATCGTGAACACCACTAGTAATACCGTAAATCTTCTACAAATGTTTATAGCTATGCTAGGGATTTTTTGGTAATGACGTCACAAAAAAAAGAATGAAAATACTAATTAAAATGTTGTTTCCAAATCAAGCACACCAATCCCTGACATAAAATTAAAAGAAACTATAAAATAGGCAAAATCGACATACATGCAGGGGTGTGTTTTAATAGAACCTGAATACTGAACCCAACTAAGGACTAACTCAAATCGTAGTTCTTAAAAAAATTAAAGATTTATATATATGTGTGTGTATTTATATGAGTTTGTTATACTACATTTTACAAGTTTTGAAAAAAATGATTTTCTAAACTTTATATTTTATTGTCGTGGTTCAATTATATGTTGTGAACTTTTAAAAAATCAAAATATAATGTTCTTAAACATTTGAATATGCATAATAAAATGAACGTAAATATGCAGAAACTTTCGGATCAAGATAATAAATAAAAATTTTGATTTCATAACACATGATAAATCTTATACATGCATTTTGATCATATAAATAATCTTTTGATGAACATTTCAAATAACACATAATTTAAAGTTTAATGGTTTAGTGTAAACCCAATAACCGGCTAACCCTCCCAAATAAACCCGAAACCCGCGAACCAATCAAATATTATTTATTTGGTTTAGTCTTCAAGTTGAATTCCTACACTTAAAAACCTAAGGAACCCGAAACCCGATTAAAAAAACCCGAACAACACTCTTAGATACATCTATGTTTTGAGATGAAATATTGGATGCAATAATACTAAAATTGGTCAAAATGAAACTCTATACAAGAACTATGCCCCTAATGAACACGTTAATGCATAATAATAATGTTATAAATGTGTCAATACTATTATAAAAAGAAAAAAACATCTAATTTCGCAAAATAGGCATTAATTTTTCAACTTACACAAAATAAACACGTCAAGTTCACCAAACATCCATCGCCACGGGTGATTTGTTGACAAATGTGAATAACGTAGAGACGTGACACATATCACATTAAACTTTCATACACTAAAAACAATACTTTTTCTAAAAAGGTAAAAAAAAATATAAAAAATTCTAGTTTTTTACATGCGTTTGCGCTTGCTTTTGATCGGCGTCAAAGGACCAATCAATGATAAAAAGAAAGTTTATGAACCTAGTCACCTTAGCTAGTAGGGCAAGTAGGATGTCGAACCACGAAGAGTTTGTTGGATGGCTTTTAGTTTAAAGAGATTGTTTAACCTAATTTAAAATATGAATTTGATTTAAGAATTATTGAACCAAAGTGCATTCACTCCAAATAAAGCTAATGAAATTTAATGGAAGAATATATGATCATATAAGGTTCACGCTTAACAACTTGATAACTCTCTAAATTAAGTAATTACACTCATACACCACATAGACATAGTGTTATTAACATAATTGTATGGAGGTTAAGTAAATTATAATCTAATCACACAACCGGTCCTAACAATATGAAACCAAATGATTTACGATGCGTGATGTGTTTACATACAATATCAGCTCATTACTCAACACTAGCAAGCAAATACATTTTGCTTTTTAATGAAAATTAATCCAAATAGAAGAAACAACGCATTGATGCGATTAAATAACTTGTCTTTTAACTCTCAAAAATGTTAACATGTTAATTCACGTAGTATTTAACACTTAGTAACCAAAGTAAATTCATGTCTAGTGTAACTACGACACATAAGAACATCAAGTAATATCAAACCCTACACCCTTACTTGATCACAATGAGTTTTATTGCACATAATTGTTGTTGGGATTGATGATGGATTGCAAAATCTAGAGGCGAAAGACATGATTTGGATGATAAAATTGCTTTGTCACTTAAGATTTTTCGTCCTTTGGCCTCTAAGATCATGAATCTCCCAGCTAGATTCAATATTTCCCTTTTTAGATCATTAAAAACCGTCAAAAACTATATTACGTTGTAACCTGACGTAAAAGTATGCACTAGATCGTAAAGTTACGCTACTTACATCTTCAACTTTTGTGCTTTCTTTTGTTTACTGTTTTATGCTGGCTTTATGCTAAAATTAAGAATTATTATGATTTTTGCTTGGTGTAAAGATACGTAGTGAGTCATAGGGTTACGCCAACTCCACATCTCAGTTTCTTGATTTTCATAATTTCCGTTACAAACATGCTCAGTTTCATGTGCTCCAAGCGTACCAATTGTAACATGTAAAAAGATAAAAAGTACTTTATTTCTACACTATCTTTAGTAAACCCGTGTATTACACGGGTTGAATTAAAATATATAAAATAGAATGAAAATTTATTAATTATACAAATGTATTATAATATAAGATATGATTGAAATCTTCTTTATTACAAATAGAATTAAAATTTTGTTTTAAAACAAACATTTAAAAATGTAATTTTTGAAAACTTTGTTGTTAGAACTCTATAGATTTATTACTTTTTTATTTATAAAAATTTTACTATTTAAAAATACCAAATTTAGAAACAAATTTTATATTTAAGAAAGTTTGATGTTTTGAAAAAAAATTATTTTAAAATTTTTTGCTTTTTTTAAATAACAAAAAATGAAAATATCTCTTTCTTAATTTATTAAAACTCTATTTTAATCGAAAAAAGAGTTTAATAATATTATTAATAATCAATGTGATGATTTAATAGGAGAGAGAAACGATAAAAATTTGGCGATGAGTAATGTGTCGTTGTCATGTGTCCCTACTAATTAACCTTTCATTAGAGTAGGGAGATATTATTTGTACTAAAAATACATATTTATGTTTTAATTTCATTCATCCAATTCACACACATTAGCTGTTCGCACACATTTCGGGTAAAAAATACATGTGTTGCTCCTAAAGTTGTTCATGTGTCCAACATTTTTGCATTCTGGTTTGAATGTTTTAATAAACTTAAAATGTTCTTTTAACGAAAGTTGAAAAGTATAAGTTTATTTTAAGGAAATAGAGTTTTCATGCACTTTTTGAAAAGTCTAAGTTTATATTATGTACATGTTACGTAGAAATTAAATCATTTTTCTAAGCTAAAGTTACGATTGTTAATGATACTTGCATATTATTATTTGTCAATATCTAATAAAAAATTTGGTTGTTTTTTTTTCGTTTTTGTTTTGTGTTATAGAGCGTGGGGGAGGAAAAGTAAAAAGGAAAGAGCAACCTTGCGAGAACATTCAAAAAGACCAAGGGGAACAAACTGTTATTTGTGATGGAGTTGGACATTCCTTTCTTCCACCTCCTTCCATTCCATTCTATACTATTCTATTCTATTCTATTGTGAAAAAGAAATCACCATCATGTGGGAGCTGCCTTCTTCTCCGCTTCAGCACAACAAAACTAAATTAATTTAATTCAATTTAATGTTCTTGTTTGCATACAAAGTATGCTTTTTTGCAGCTTCCCTCTTTACTTACACAATCTGGAAATTAATGTTCTTAGCTTTCATTCAACTCTCAAGCAATCTTATATGGCTTTATTAATTTATTTGTTTATCTCTCCTTCTATATCTTTAACTTCAACTTGAACTTTCATGTGTTGCGTTTTTTCAAATGTATATGTATACCAATACTGGGATGGAGCTCTAAATATTTGCCTAAAGAGTAAGACTTCTCTTTTCGTTTGTAATTTCTAGGTTTTGATTACCTACGCAATCTGATCATGATAAGCCCGGTCAAAATGATCTAATTAGTACGACTAGTTGTTAAAAAAAGAACCAACTATACAGAAAAAAAGTATTTAACTCTTTATATATTTGACTGATTGAATTGTCTGTTTTGGTTTCATTTTTCTTTCTTTCATTTAAAACAGGAAGATTGAAAGCCCTTTTCAACAAAGTGTAGATGGCTACAATTGGGGATATCGTTGTTGCAGCGGCCATTAATATCATTACTGCACTCATTTTCCTTATAGCATTCGCTATTCTTCGGCTTCAACCTGTGAATGATAGAGTATACTTTCCAAAGTGGTATATCAAGGGTTTAAGAACAGACCCTACAGCCTCCGATGCATTTGTAAAAAAAATTATCAATTTGGATTATCGATCCTACTTAAAGTTTCTCGATTGGGTGCCCGCTGCGCTAACAATGCCGCAGTCTGAGCTCATTGATCATGCAGGTCTGGATTCAGTTGTGTATTTGAGGATTTACTTGCTTGGGTAGGATACTTCACTTATTTTACTTTAATAATTTTAAATGCAATTTCCATTACATATAAAGCAGAACCACACATGGAAAGCCATTTTATAGTACGGGTTTCACACAAATTTCAATTTACTTCTATGCAGGTTAAAAATATTCGTTCCCATATTCTTATTAACATGGGCTGTATTGATACCAGTTAATTGGACTAACAACACCCTAGAGCACTCGAAAGAAACTTATAGCCAAATTGATAAGCTTTCTATATCAAACATTCCACATGCATCTCCCAGGCATGGACATCTTACCTATAATCATAGTCTTTTTGATCTATTTGATTGGTTGTTTAATGTTTTATGCTTAATTGTAGGTTTTGGGCACATGTAGCAATGGCATATTTTGTTATGATCTGGACATGCTTTATGTTGAAAAAAGAGTATGAGACAGTTGCAAATATGAGATTTTACTTTCTCCAATCAGAAAAATATCGTCCCGATCAGTTTACTGTAAGTTGATATTCTTATACATATATGAATATGGCACATTTTGTTTTCTTTAACATTCGAGGAAAAAATAAAAATTCATAGGTTCTTGTGAAGAACGTCCCGCCAGATGATCAAGAGTCGGTTAGCGAGACTGTTGAGAACTTCTTTCTAGTAAACCATCATGATAACTATCTTACTAATCAGGTATACACTTGCATTTGCCTTGATACCCAAGATAATCAAGTTTAGTGGTGCACATTAATTCATTAGTGTTGTTATTTGCTATATCATATATAGACCTTGTTACTAGCATATAAAATGATTTTGTAGGTTGTTTATAACGCAAACAAGCTTGCAAAGCTTGTTAAGATGAAACAAAAGAAGCAAAACTGGCTTGACTACTACCATATTAAGTACTCAAAAGCTCCGTCAAAACGACCTATGATGAAGGTGTGTTCTTTTATATGCCTCTAGGTTGTTTTGTCTTCTTTAATTCGGTTGTGTTTTCTTGTATAAAAAACTAACATGTTTGGTTTACATGATTTTCTTGATCAACAGACCGGATTTCTTGGACTCTGGGGAGCGAAATTTGATGCCATCGAGTATCATGAAACTGAAATTGAGAAACTTTCGAACCTGGTAATCATCAATCCTTCCATATTTATTGAGATCATACATCTACTTGTAAGAGGTTATATGGAGTTTTACATACAGATAACAGAAGAGAGAAAAAATGTGATGAATAACCCAAAATCCATCATGCAAGTAGCATTTGTGTCCTTCAAAACTCGTTGGGGAGCTGCTGTTTGTGCTCAGACACAACAAGCTAGAAACCCCACTTTGTGGTTAACAGAATGGGCTCCCGAGCCACGTGATGTATACTGGAAAAACCTTGCTATTCCTTACGTCTCACTCACTGTTCGCAAGATTATTATGGGTGTCGCCTTCTTTTTTCTCACTTTCTTTTACATGATCCCCATTGCTTTTGTGCAATCACTTGCAAACATTGAAGGCATTGAGAAGGCTGCACCCTTCCTTAAGCCCATAATCAATATGTAAGTTCCTATACGTTGCTAGCTTAGCTTATCATGTATTTAGTTTCTTCTTACAATACTTAAAGCTTGGCTTCATAATAACTAACTTAGTATGCATATCCTCATTTGATTTGTATTAACTACTAGATGTCATACTTTGATGAAATGTATGCAGTAAACTGATCAAGTCATTTATCCAAGGTTTTCTACCTGGGATTGTGTTGAAGATCTTCCTCATGCTACTACCAAAAATCTTAATGATGATGTCAAAAGTTGAAGGTTTCTTAAGTATATCACGACTTGAGAGGAGATGTGCCTCTAGATACTATCTTTTTAAATTCGTGAATGTGTTTCTTGGTAGCATCATCGCAGGGGCTGCATTCGAACAACTCAATACATTTCTAAATCAGCCAGCAAGTCGGTATGTTAATTAGTTTAGTAGCACTTAGGTACTTTGATCCTATTTTGCAGTTGCATGACTTAACTTTCTTGTCATTAGGATTCCTGAAACAATTGGAATCGCAATCCCAATGAAAGCAACTTTTTTCATAACATATATAATGGTTGATGGGTGGAGTGGTACTGCCGGAGAGATTCTGCGGTTAAAAGCTTTGGCGATTTATCACCTAAAAAATGTTTTCTTAGTTAAAACCGAAAGGGATAGAGAAAAGGCCATGAACCCGGGAAGCATCGGTTTCAACACAGGAGAACCTCAAATACAATTTTATTTTCTCATTGGCCTTGTTTATGCAGTGGTGACACCATTATTAATCCCATTTATCCTGGTTTTCTTCGGGCTAGCCTTCGTCATCTATCGTCATCAGGTAACAATGGTGCACGAATAAATAGATGGAATTGAAAGTTATATAACATGGTTGCTTGTGTTGAGATGGATGCAGGTAATTAATGTGTACAACCCAAAATACGAAAGCAGGGCAGCATTCTGGCCTGATGTCCATGGACGAGTGATCACGGCGTTGATTATCTCACAGATACTTTTGATGGGGTTGTTGAGTACAAAACGCGCTGCTGCTTCCACCCCAGTTCTCCTTGCACTTCCAGTCCTCACAATCGGCTTCCATATCTACTGTAAAGGCCGCTTTGAACCTGCGTTTATTAAATATCCCTTACAGGTATGAACTAAAGAAAGTCTTATGTTATGGTAAGTTAATAATTTGTCATGTAACGCTTTTCTTTTCATAAATCAGGAAGCCATGAATAAAGACACTCTTGACCGAGTAAGGGAACCAATGAACCTAAAAGGCTACCTTGAGAATGCTTACGTTCATCCTATTTTCAAGGATGAGGGTTCTAATGATCACTACGATGGGACTCCGATCATTCCCACTAAAAGATATCATACAACTGAGCCAATCGATACGACTGAGGAGATTATTGACCAAAAGCATAAGCCATGAATCATAGTCATGGGTATACATTTCGGGAAAAACACACTTGTATATCGTTGAAAAAAGTAATACATAGTCATCATTTATCAACCAGTATCGAGTGTATTTACTCTAGAAAAAGACTAATCATTTACCTTTTTTACTTTAAAGAAAAAATCATATGCAAAATAACAACATATAATAATTAATATATATTGGTGATTGTAGGTTCAATTTTTGCTTGGAGACAAATTATAAAAATCATAATAAATACATGCAAAATAAAAAGCCTATCCATCATCCCCAAGTTCTAACCCTATACTATCGCCATTGTCGCCGCTGTTATCTTGTCTCACCTCCATTTTATGTTTTGTTTTTTTTCTATTTTCTGTTAAATAAAGTTTCTTTATCGGTTGATGACTCAAGCCACTTATTGAAATCTTTTTGGAGATATTCTTAAGTCTCACCACCGCCATCATCAGAACCGTTATAGTTCGATTAGTCTTTTCTAGAAAGCCACCACTGTAACATCCACCCATTTTCAAACTATAAACCCAAACCCGAACTCATTTTGAATTTTCATACGTTGCAAAAAAATGCATTATTAAATTATTAATTCATTTTGATGAATCAAAATGCACTGAATGTATTATTTAACTAATTTTATGAATATTATTTTTCAATTTTTATTTATTATACCATTTAATCAATTTATAATAATTTAATAATTGATAGAATAAGTTTTATAAATGTTAAAAGGTTATTAATATCTATAAAATAACTAAAATAAATAATCAAATTACAAGTTCTTGTAAGATTTATAAAGTCTATAAAGATTTTATAAAAAAATAAGTTGTTAAATTAAAGTCTTAATAAATTTAAAGTTTAAATTGTAATTATTCTTTTATTTATTTAAATTATTTAATCTTATATTTATTTCAAATTCCAATCATAACCCTCTTTTAAAAGACTTGTAACTCACTATTAACACCATTCATAACCTCCTCCTAACCTCAACTATAAAAGCAAGCTTTAGGCCTCACTTTTCATTTGCTCATTCTCCAAAAATCTCACTCACATATCTTTCTTTCATCCTTTGGTTTTAATCAAATTCAAGAATTTTTTACAAGTAATTTCAAGAAGTTTCTAATACTAAGGTAACTTTATAATTGCTTTTATATTATGTATATCTATATTGTTCTAATCATCCTAACATTCAATTGTTCTCATGTTCTTATTTTTATTCTTTCTTCTACTAAATCTCTTTTAATTTTAATCATTATCATTTGATCATTAACATTATAACTTTCGCTAACCTTATAACAATCACTAACGTTCCTAAATCAAGCTAAGAACACGCTAACGTACACAAACAATCCCGTTTGCATATGGACGGCTATGCGCTGCATTCAGTTATTCCACAAGATTATTTCTCTAAATGATGGATATGTTAAAGACTTGGAATATTTTTTTACATAACTCAATGAAGTCCAATATACCATATATCGACATAATAAATTTATTCTAACCCGTTTCATGCTTTAGCAATTTTAAAAGTGCACATAAGTGCCTTACTATATATTTGACAGAATATAGTCTGACTTCAACTAACCATAACTTAGTCATAACAAATTAAATTTTAGTAAAATCAGACGCCAATATTAAGTTCATTGAATTAACTTTTTAACTATAGTTTATACATCTTCAAACTCAATCGGACGATGAGTTAACAATAGGCTTCACAAGATAAGTCGCATTTCAGCACCTTCTGTCTTGTGCTGATGATTTGACCTATTTACGAATCTTTTTATAGAAATATTTCTGAACAAAAGTTGTCCCGGAGACTCTGAAATAGTCAACTATAAATTTTTATAATTTTATGAAACCGTTTGCTATTTTTAAAACATGTTCAAACACGTACCAAACATTCTGTCCAGAATCTAAAATTTGTACAATAATCCTTTTTCATTCTACCTTTCGCTTATTGGTATTCTCTAATATCCTAACTTCTTGTAATGAATTCCGACCTCAAGTTATTGCTTCTTTTTTATCCTTTAGGACATCACCTTTGACTCTTGAACATCTAAGCTTCCTTATATACTCTACAACCATCATCATACAATGTGCGTTTTCCATGCCCCCTTTTACTTTATTTTACACTTTTTAGGGTGAAAAATGTTAAGCTTATAATTATACACTTGTAAAATATCTTGAAACTTGTAATGCACGAGCAATTTGTTTATAAACTTGTCATGGTTATTTGAGATATTTGTGAGCCTTATATGATAGTCATCTTGTAAAAACAAGCATTAACTATTGCTAGCCTAGCGACGTCATAGATCTTTGGGCCTAACAAGCTTATTTGGTGCTAAAGTCGAGATTATTACCAGCTCCTGATGACGTATGCTTGTTCATCATGGGAATCAAGTACACTTAGCTAATCGTTATAACTTGTAATGGTCATCTTTTGTCAAGGTTTGATTGTATCATCATGCTATCTATATTCTTGCAATATTTTTTAACATATGACATGAATTGCCAAAGTTGTTTTTATACGTATATACAAATTCATGGGAACTCACCAATGTCACACCCCAACTTTGACGGCGGAAATGTCGAGATGTGAGGGTTACGATTGTTCACAGCCACATAACGCTATTTATTAAATCCAAATATATTAACCATAAGATTCAATTGTAACATTACAAGCAAAAGTTTCAACAAAGAATACATCATGTACAAATGCTACAAATAACATGATCATTCATTTTATCTCTAGGTCCAATCCTAGATGTGATAAGCTTCAAAGAGTAGAACACATACTTGAGGTATTCCTGAAACATGTTAAAAAATAAAAGGTCAACATAAAAATGTTGGTGAGCATTCCATAGTTTTCAATACATAAGTATATAAAAGATGGCAATTCAAGTCATAAGTTAGTGAATAAAGTGATTAGGGATGTTATGAACAATGCAACAATCAAACCTCGACAAAATTTTACAAGTCTCAAACGTTTACAAGATTATACGATCAGCTAAGTGTACTTGGATCAACCAAAGCAGGCTTGTCTGGCCCATAGATCTATGACTTCGCTGGGCTAGCAATAGTTAATGATTGTACATATAACGCCATAACATGGTAACCACAAAAGTTCAACTAACCACAACTTTGCATGATGAATTGCCATAAAGATTACAAGTCTCAAATAAGTTTACAAGTGCAATGATAATAAGTTAACATGTTTCACCCCAAAGTGTGAAAATAAGCAAAAAAGGGTATGAAAATACTCACATGGAAAACTCACATGATATATATAAGGTGACAATAAGAAATTAACGATGCTCCAATGATTCCTTTTTACAAGATACCTAGCGTATATATATTCCAAGGTTAAGTTTATAGGTAAGATTAACGAATAAACGTGAACTAGGGTTTCAACTTGAATTTGGGGTTTTGATAATTAGGGTAAATAAAATAATATAGCCAATTATATTTTATTTTCATAAGGATGAATGATTACAATTGAAACAATAATAATCATTAGCGAAATTGTACAATAAGCATTACTTAAATATTAACAAGAATTAATTAAGTATAGCATTGTGGAAAGAAATAATAAACCTAGAAATTAATTATTTAAAACTTTATCAAAATAATTAATTGAGTAATTAAATATTTAAATGACTTGCAAAAAGTAGTTTAAAGTTATTTCAAATCATTTTATAAAGTTTTTAAACTTTTAATTGATTTTTATAAGGGTCTTATAATATCAAAGCATTAAATAGAAAATGATAGTATTTTATAAATTTATGAATTTAAATAAGAGTTTAAGACATGAATTTACTAACTTATTATGATATAACATGATTAAATAATAGATGAATAGTTAACTATTTAAATAACTATTAAAATAACTATTTCAATAATTATTTATTTAAAACATGTAGATTTATAATGTTTAAAATAATCTACATTTGAACCAATATAGTTTTATAACATTTAAATTACATAAAATAACTAATAATATTTTTATTATTTTTGTTACCTTTTACAAAGTAATTAAATTAAAAAAAACATAAGTTTTTTAAACCTTTTAAAAATTTAGTTTAATAATTTCAGAAATCTTTTAGTTAACAAAATAATTTTTCTTAGATTAATTAGTATAATAATAGTTTTTAGAATAAAAGAAATGTAAGAAAATTAATTAAATAAAAAGGTTGGCAGAGGCCCGGTTCGAACCCGGGACCTCCTGCCTAGAGTCGGGAGTCATTACCAGTTGGGCTAGAGCCCCAATCTGTTTAGTTTTCGAAAATAATCTTATACATCCATTAATTGAGAAATCCCCAAATCGATATAAACCCTAGAAACGAATTGAATCCAATTGAGCATGAAATCGTTTTCGATACTCGAATTAAACATAGGGCTTTTAATCCTCTAATGAAAACGAGTGGAATGATGTATTAAACTTACTCGATTACAACAAATCGGAGTGATTAAGCTCGGTTTTCTTGACTCGGTCGACTCGCGAAGAACAAAGGTTAGGAATCGATGGCAGAGTGTGTGATTGGTGCAATTGAAGTTACAGAGAGGTTAAAAGAATCAAAAGGGATGTTTCCCCTCTATTATATAGCTCTAATTTGATGTGTCCAAGCTCAAACGGTTGTGGTTCGAATACGAGTTAAGAGAGATTCAATTCGAGGTTTAATTCAACGTTTCACTGGAAATTGGAATCACTGGTGAATTAGAAATGTTGAAACGAACGTTTGAACTTGTTTAATTGAGTTATAATTAAGGTTTAATGCTCGAACGGATTAGAAAATAAAGTCTGACGGTTATGTATCCAGTTAGCTCGGTAACCGTTGTTTAAACTCAATTAATGTGCGTATTCATGTTCGAATCATGTCCTCGGAATGATCTGGAATAGGTTTGGGGTTAAAAACGAGTGAATCTTGGGTGTTAGGGACTCGCCGGAGGTTCGCCGGTGACAACCCGGACATGTTGCCGGAATTGCGGGCTGTGGGGGAGAAAGAATGGGTTGGAAATTTTCAAATTTACACTTTCAGCCCTTGTGGTTTAATTTGTTGTTATTTCATGTTAAAAAACTTTCTTTTGGAGTTTCAAAATTGGCATTATAACCCCCTAGACTTTTAAATCCAAATTGTATACACGTCAAATTATTAATAATAATATTATCATTATTATTATCAATATTTATTTATTAAGTAATAATTAACATTAATAACTTTCGAACTAAAGAATTAAAAATAATAATAAAATAAGCATAAATGACCCATAAGTTTCACAAATGGCAACAATGGCCCTCATAAGAATAAACGCAATTAACTTTTGGTTAACAAAAATACAAGATGTTACAACCAACATTATATATTGACCTTAATTTTAACATGTTTCAGGATGCTACTTTGAGGAATTCTTCTTGCTCATATAGGACTTGGACCTAGTTTAATTAAAGATTTTATGTTTTTGTTTGAATCTTGATTGTATTGTAATGATCTATTTGTTTAGTATCATTCAATGAAAAATGACATTTAATATTATTTCAACTTATTTAATTCCATGAGTTATGAACAATCGTTTCACATTCGTCCGCCCCGATGATTCCGCTGTCGGTCGGGGTGTAACAACCACCAAACACCCTTCTACGCACCGTCACGTGCCACTCATCATCCACAAAGGCCACCGCGATCTACCTTCTATCAGCATGTGAAGGCGCGTCTACCGTCCTTTGGCCTCCTTTTTTACAACTTATGGTCCATTTTAGAGTTGCATGCCTCGTATGGTTGGTTATTGGTTTTGATAGCTTTTTCAGATAGAGTTTGTTATGATACATAATTGTTATATTGGGTGCTTATTTGAGAAATTATATATATATGTTTTGACCAGCGATTGTATTCACATGGTTGGTTATAATTTTACTCATTTGTCATTTTTCTTTTGGTTCGTTTCTATATTAAGGCTTTTAAATCTGAAAAAAACACCGACATAATCACACAAAAGCAAATATGTACCTTTAACACAGATGTCAACCATAAAACACAAAAATCGTTGAACATCATTTGAGAAGAAGAAGATGATAACAAACCGGACGAGGTACGGACTTTGATCTTGGCATCATTGAACACCGTTTGAGCGATCTAGAGTTTCAAATCATTGAGAGATTACTCAAATCAACACCCAATTGAACTAATCAAAGGTAGTGAAGATGTACAAAAAAAAGTTGAATTTACCATCAACCCACTGACAAACGTGTAACATTTGCCCCATTTTAAAAGTGTAAACCCGAACCCGTTGGGGCAATTATAAAAATTAAACAAATTATTAAAACTATTTTATTCATTTTGATGATTCAAAAGCAATAAATGTGGTATTTGACTAATTTTGCAAATTTTATTATTCGATTTTCATTTATTATAACATTTTACCAATTTATAATAACTTTATAATCTATAAAATAAAGTTTTATAAATTTATAAAGTTTTATTTATTAAATTGAAATAATTAATTTTTAAAGTTAAACAAATTTATGAAGTTATAAATGTTTTATAAATAAATTGAGTTATTTTAGAATTTTAAAAGATTAAGGTTTAAATTGAACCTGATTCATGTTTTGAACAAAACCTTTAATCAGTGGCTACATAACCCAAAATATAAAAAACTCAATCTAAAAAAATTGAACCTGATTCATGTTTTGAACAAAAAAGCAAAATTCCACAGAAGTTATAGTTATAGATGATGAATCATAAGCAAATTTCCACAGGAGGGTAGCGATTTGAACTGATAAATGCCAAAATTAGGGCAACCCATCGGGTTATAAGATATTTATACGATCCACTACAAAAAGAAAAGGATTAAAGGGGTCAAAAATGGTTTTTTTTAATTAATTTAAATTATCTGTGGGCTGTTAGCTGACAAAATATGACTAGAGATTCACGCACGCACGCACGCCTGACTAGTGTCTTGAGTCTTGACGTTTTCTTAGCTTACCTCCTGTATTCGGGAACACCCCCAATTGTTAGTTTGTTATTGTTGAGGAAAATCAAATCCATACGATGAGATGATCCGCAAAGTATGAGGAAAAGGGCAGGTGGCCAGACTTTGATGCTAATCTGGAAGCTTTCACTTGTTCTAAGCTTCATCCTTTTGCTGATTCCACTTTTGACGATCCAATTCTACTATCTTCATCGCCTCCCGGATGAACCAAACCCTAACCCTAACCCTATCCCTATCCCTACTCTTGCTTTCATGTTTTTAGTTCGTCGGGATCTTCCCCTTGACTTTCTCTGGCATACCTTCTTCCAGGTTAATTACTGCTAACCCCTTCTTCACTTCTTTCAACTTTCACATACATACATATATGCTGCTTTTCAAGGAAACCCTAAAACACCTTTCATTCCAAATAAATTCTTTACATCATTGGATTTAGATTCGGTCAATGGAAAACAAAAACGACCAACTCAGGGGGCAGGCTCTGGCTCTCGCTCTGGCTCTTTCTCTTTCTCTTTCTTTCAAATACGTTTCGCTATAATCATATTATTGTTGGCTTTCTTGTTTTCTCCACCAATGCATATAGTAATAACATTTAAGCAGAATGCTGATGCAGCCAATTACTCCATTTATATCCATTCGGAACCTGGCTTTGTATTCGATCAAACCACCACAAGGTCCAGCTTTTTTTATGGTCGCCATTTAACCAATAGCATCAAGGTGATGCCACCATTTTCCCTTTGCTATAAACTCACAATTGACTTATATTTGTTAAACAATAGCATTCAACTTGTCTCTTCTTCTCTTGTCAAATGATTCTAGTGGTCATGTTGCAGGTAGGTTGGGGCGAATCCAGTATGATTGAAGCTGAAAGATTGTTGCTCCGAGCAGCTCTTGAAAATCCCGCAAACCAGAGGTTTCTTCTTATATCAGACAGGTATATATATATATATATATATATCATGTTCACTAGCATAGCACTATTGTTATTGTTATTATTATCGTTATCAATACTAATAATGTTGTTAATATTATTACCATCATCACCGTCATTAATCATAACTATTCTTAAGTGTGTTATTGTTCTTATGTCACATTTTTCTTTTATATACAGTTGTGTTCCCCTCTACAACTTTAGCTATATTTACAACTATCTGATGGGATCTTCTAGAAGTTTCGTGGACAGGTTTGGTTATTACCTTCATTTGTTTCTTGTGTTTTGAAGCACTATTGCAGTTTCTAGTAATAATCATATTTGATGGGGGGAAAAGGTGTCATAGAATAGGGGGGTAATCAAGTTTTAAAAGTGTTCCAATTAGGTTACTCATGCATATTTTGTGCAAATTGGATCATTAAACCATCAAATCGAGTCATCATTGCATTCTTTTTTTGTCAAGAAAGAAATGGAGGAGAAAATGTGGGGGTCGTGATTTCTTTTATATGTAAATATATTAATAAAATACGTAAAATCCATTTTACTACTCCACATTAGCATGAAAAAAAATATTTCCTAATTGAAACAAAAACAAAATTATTCTAAAAACCATGTTAAAACCAATAATATATATAAAACATGAAAGCTCAGTGAATTAATTGGAACACTTTTGAAACTTGAGTGACCTGATTGGAACACTTTTAAAAGTTGGTTACTATTCTACAAAGTTACCCCTTTTTGATGGCATTGAGCGGTTAGCAAACTCCAACTAATTAGAAAGTAATGGATGAATAAGGGTATATAAGTAAGTTTATCCGACTTTGAATAATTACTTTATTCGACACCTAAATATCAGATAACTATAAACAAGCATAGGTTACTCGAATGCTAGAAACTGATTACTGCAACTTTCAAAGGCCAACCCAATGCATGAGACACACATGCGCGGGGTTTGGGGGTTGGTTGGCTAATTTGGGCCTGATGTACGGTTGCAATAGTCAGTTGATTGCTTTCAAATTACATATCCAACTATCCAAGTACCCTCATAGAAATTTGTGTTGATATGTGTTTATGTTTTTTAGCTTTCTTGATATGAAAGAAGGTCGCTACAATCCTAGGATGTCTTCTGTTATACCAATGAGGAAATGGCGAAAAGGCTCACAGGTTGAAACATAATGCCATTTGAGAACTATGAAGTAATCACAGTTTATCATATGTAATATTACTCTAATTTGGTTTCTCTTAATTGAATTTTTCAGTGGATTGCTTTAGTTCGAAGCCATGCAAAAGTTGTAGCATATGATGATGTTGTATTTCCAGTTTTCAAAAAGTTATGTAAGGTAGTATGTTTTGTATTTCATAAATACAAATATACATGCTGGTTTGTTTCGCATGATAAGATAAACACAAAAGGAAATAATCTTTTGATCCACTGATTTTATTTCTTACTAACATCGATGATTTGCAGAGACGTCCACCCTTAGATGCCAGTAAAGGAAAACAAAATCTTGTAAGTTATACTTTTATCATTTTCCTGAAATCAGTAGTTAAGGAAGGGCCTAGAATTCAATAGTGTTTTTCCCCTTATTTTTTATTTTGTAAATCCTGTATAATATTGTTTGCGCAGAAACTTCAGAAGCAGCATAATTGCATCCCTGATGAGCATTACGTGCAGACGTTACTTGCAGTAAGAAACATTTTATGATTTCTGACGAAATCTTATTTTCTTTATAACTTTCAATTTGTTTTGTTTCATAAGATGAATGATGTTGAGGGAGAGCTTGAGAGGCGAACGGTAACATATACCTCATGGATCCAGTCGGCCACAAACATGGAAACGAGAAGTTGGCATCCTGTTACCTATAATTATGCAACTGCCGACCCTCAACAAATCAAAAGAATCAAGGTTATACTGTTGTCTTCATTGTTGGGTCCCATATTATAATTATTATATTTATACAGCTTAAAAAGGCGGAACCACCTATTTTATGAATTGCATTGCAGGATATAGACCATGTGTATTATGAGACTGAACACCGAACAGAGTGGTGCAAGAGTAATGCGATATTATTGCCCTGTTTTCTGTTTGCTCGCAAGTTCTCTAGAGATGGGGCCATGCGGCTTCTGACCCACGGGATTTTTGATACGTCTCCATGACTTGAAAGCTATTTATTATTAAGACTCGCTTAAAAAATATCCAGATTGTCAACTCATAATATCGTACATCATATATTGCTAGAGTATACAGAGTAGTTTGTCATTGAAATGACTCAGTTTTCCCGTTTTCAGCCTTCAGGTGATTGTTTAAACCCATGTGTACTGCTGTTAGGCCATTGATGCTGTTTGTAAAATTAATAATAAACATTTTGTGGATTGGGCTAAACCCAGACCTGATGGGGTTTGGTTCTGGGCCTGACTGGGCTGGTCTTTTACGGACTGGCTGGCCCACACCCAGTTTTAATGTTAATGTCTTTCACGTCTCAGGAGTCCTGGCTTTTTGTGCATCACTACCATTTAAACTGGTACGGAAAACTGATAGTGAAACTGGCTTCGGTGAAACTTGTTCCGATCCGATCTTATCTGCTGGTTTGAAATCGGTTTATACTTTCCAAGGCTGACTAGATATGGTCTATAGTTTTCTTTGTGGCCAATTAAGTTTTTAAACCCAAAGTGTTTGGATAAGTGATCTGGCCTAAAGTGTTTAAATCATTTATTTACAATTTAAGTTTTCTGATCATCTCTATACACACAGTCCTTTCATTGCTTTGTGTTTTTTTATTGTTATTTAGGTCCGTTGTCTATTACTAATAAGTTAAGCGAGTTGTTTTTTACTAATAGTTTAAACGAGTTCCATTTTGATCTTAAACAGATGTTTTTGTTTAGAACGCAAAGTTAAGCGAGTTGCTTTTTAAAATATCTGGCGACCGGACGGGTGTAAAACTAATTACGGTGGAACCTTGATCTACAAAAATACCATCAAAAATCCCAACTTTATTCAACCCAAAACAGCCATCAATCTTAAAGTCCCCTGTAAGTAGGATACATTCTTTCCGGTCATCCATAATCCAAACCTTAATTTAACCTCATTACATAACCCTAATCATTCTCATGGCTTTAACCATTAATCTTACCACAACACCAATTGA
Organism: Flaveria ramosissima; assembly: GCA_025215565.1. Classification (NCBI taxonomy): domain Eukaryota; kingdom Viridiplantae; phylum Streptophyta; class Magnoliopsida; order Asterales; family Asteraceae; genus Flaveria; species Flaveria ramosissima. The sequence continues at coordinate 310,379 of CM046039.1, forward strand.
TCGAAGACGATGGCGGAGATGTCATTTCGACTTGTAGTTGGCTAAGAGGAGGGAGCAGATTCCTTGGTCAACACTGGAGGAGATTGTTGAGATGCAACCAAGAACCCAAGACTATATATGTCGAGTTGAGCTAGAGGGAGTCCAGGACCAGACAGTTGCAAGAAGAAATGTACGTGTAAATGTTAAGACTGATAAACACAACTAACTGCGGGCTTTGTTGCAAGGGAAAATGCGTGAACATGATGAAAGAGATAAACGTCATTGCGGAGGGTGCAACAACAGATCATGCAAGAGAGGCCGGGAATTCATGTGTTAGTGTACGCTGCATAATTAGATAAGATCGATAGCTAGAATTGAAGACAATTAATATAATGCAAATGTGTGTGCGTCTAAAGTTGCAAATAGCAATTCATTTTATTTCCTATGACAAAGTCTATATGTACCTTGGTAGCTTGCCCAAGGCTCTTATGGCGGGTGGGTCTTATAAATTTCATAAATTAAAATAATTTTATTTGAATATATAAATTGTTAATCCAAATAAGTAATCATATATATAATTCTTTTATTTTGGTCATGTAATATCATATAACTTAGCAATTATTACACGATCAAAGATATATGCATGCTTAATGTATGCAAATTCTGCAAAGTACTTTCATTTGTCTACTAACAAGAAAACATAAGTTAATTACTTTGTTCTTAATTACTTTGTTCTTTTGGTTTCTACCGCGATCTGAAAATCATACGTGTGTAGCTTATGAATTTTGTTGTATTGATAAAAAAATTTGTGGTGTAGCAAGAATATGTAAGAGATACAAAGTGAAAATATGATTTTCACTAATTTTATATACACATTAAAATTATAAGCGAGTTATATAATTAATAATTTATGAGTTTGCGTTTTTCTTGTGAGAGAGGTTCACTCTTTTAAACTCTTCCCCAATTAAGTAAGGTCTTCCATCTAGTAAGTCTTATAATCACAAGGTCAAGGAAGCAGTACAATTAAGTAAACCAATTTGATCCTTAGTAAAATGGCAAATATATATATATATATATATATATATATATATATATATATATATATATATATATATATATATATATATATATATATATATATATATAGGGAGGGTTTAAATGAGAACTCACTTTTTTTGTGAGAACTCTAGGAATCAATATGAGCCACTCATTCTTGATCACATGCAAATCACATGCCATTTCCATCTTTTTTTAAAACGTTCATAACTTTTTTTTCACAACATCATTTTTTCAAAAAAATTTCACCATAAAATTTAGTATTTTTTTTATCTTTCCAATGCCTACCATATTGATATACTTTTTAAAAAAAATCGTCCATCTGTTGTTTACACATGTGTAAATCTGGTTATACACATGTGTAATACTGGATTTACACATGTGTTACACATGTGTAAATCCGGTATTACACATGTGTAAATAGAATTTCGTAAAAAAATGATTTTTTATAATTTTTTATAATTTGTTTTATGAAAGAGGGAAACTAGGGGAATATTTTTGTGTTTTTATTTTTTCTATATTTATGTTATTTTTCATTTTATAATTTTTTTATTATGTATTTATTAATTACTATTTTGACATTGAAAACTAGTGGTTGAGATTGGTTCCTAAAGTTCTCACAAAAAAGTGAGTTCTCATTTGAACCCTCCCCTAGGAAAGGTTCAAATGAAAACTCATTTTTTTATGAGAACTCTAAGAACCAAGTTAGCAACAATTACAATGCGTTGCATATAGAATTTGTGAGGCTAATGCAACAAGAAGAAGAAGAATCAGCCTTGAGAAATGAAAGCATTCAGATTGAGAAGCAAGAGATAGTTGATCTGCATCAATCGGGAGCTCATGAATTGAAGTCTCGTGATTCTTTTTCGGAACAAAAGACCAACCTGCTATCGGCTGAGTCAGATCATGTGCGGGTGTCTAATAAAGTTCCCCGATTGATCATTAATACAGACAACACAAATGAATCAACATTAATGTCTAAAGTTCGTGTTTCTGTTCGCGCACGTTCAGAAGCATCAATGGTACGTGCGTGCGGGCTATATATATATATATATATATATCATTATTAATAATATCATTAGTAATTAATAGATGGTGGTTAAGTTTGTGATGGAGCAGATTAGCGATGGATGCCAATGGCGAAAATACGGGCAGAAAGTGGCGAAGGGGAACCCGTGTCCGCGAGCATACTACCGTTGCACAATGGGGGTGGGATGCCCAGTTCGGAAACAAGTTCAAAGATGGGCTGATGATCAGACGGTATTAGTAACCACTTACGAAGGGAGCCACAACCATCCTCTCCCACCGGCAGCAGTAGCAATGGCGTCCACTACAGCAGCTGCAGCTACCATGCTGCTCTCAGGTACTTCAGCTGCTGCTGGTACTATGGCCTCATTAATATCCACGTCAGCACCATTCCCAACAGTCACATTAGACCTTACCCGCGGCCCTCCAAACCCTGTATATTCACCATCAAATCATGTACACCATCATCAGTTTCGCCGGCCGCCAGCTGGATTAGACTGTTATTCAAGATTCGCAGGATCAATATTTCATGTCTCCAATCATCATCAGCAGCAGCCGCCTGCAGCAAACTCCCACTCCCTCTGCGATGCCATCACATCTCATCCAAACTTCACCTCCGCCTTAGCTGCAGCCATCACATCCATTATCACTTCTCATGACTCATGACGCCCCCCCCCCCCCCCCCCCCCCCCCCCCCCGACAACCTACAATTAATTAAAAACACTACCTGTACCTACGTACGTTTTCAAATTATTTCTTTTCTTCTTTCATTTCCATCACGTACCATTAATTAATTTTTTCATACTTAGGCCGGATACATAGATCCATCATGCATATCGGAGTAGTTAATGTACTACGTAACTACGTACGTAACTGAATTATCGTTTATTGTCATCATATATATACGTAATACGTAACTGGTCATGTCATACACACCACTACTATATTTAATTGGTCATGTCAAATAATTACATACATGCAATTAATTTCATTTCCTTGTGTTGTGCTACTTATTGATCATATTCAAGTACTGGATATATATATATATATATATATATATATATATATATATATATATATATATATATATATATATATATATATATATATATATATATATATATATATATTATTGTTTTTTAAGTTTGAATTTTAGTTTTTGGTTTCATATTTATTAGATATTATAATATATATGCTTTTTCTAGGCAACTTCATGAAAGGCGCATGCTTTGAGTTTGACATGATTTTCTAGCCACCAAGTTGACTTTGAATATATTTAGGGAAAATTACCAAAATAACCGTTTGACCAAATCGAATTACTAAAATAACCGGTTAAAATTAAAGTTTATAAAAAAAAACAACCAATCAGAGTCCGCCACGTGTCATCCCTCGCTGACGTGGCGAGGGATTATGGGAATCCCTCGCCCAAAAAAGCGTGCCCGGCGAGGATCTAGCATAATCCCTCGCCCACGTGTACCCCTCGCTGACGTGTCTTTGATCCCTCGCTGAGTCAGCGAGGGATTATGAAAATCCCTCGCCCATAATTACGAAAATACCCCCCCTCGCCCATAATTAAAAAAATATTTTTTAATCAAAAAAATCTGAAATTTTTTATTATTTATTATTTTTTAAATACTTAAAAGTTTAATTTAATTTATTTTGCCCTATATAATACAATGTTTACCCTTAACATTATAAAATCTTACGTTTAAATATGTGTTATAACGTTTAAATATTCATTATATTTTTATTTCATCAGTGGCTAATAACATCTAAAAAATAAAATATTCATAAAACTAATAGTTTTGATATGTTTATTTACATGAGCTCTAACATAGTCATCTAAAAAATAAAATATTCATAAAATTACTACCATTAAAAATAGTATTTCAGTAACTAAATTTGTTAAAAATAATTATTTTCATTTAAAATATTTAAAACATCAATTTACTTATAAAATTTAATAAATTATTTTTAATTTTAATACAAAAGTTTTATTAGTTGTTTTAACTTTATCCAATATAATAAAACTTTTGAAGTGAAAGTAAAACAACATATAAAGCTTTTGAAGGTATATTATTTTTTTAGTTTTTTAAAGGAAAATAATTTCAATAATCAAACCTTAGGGAACAAAATTAAAATTAACTCTATATATTTTATATCAATTCTTTGCTTGTGTTGTGTTTAGCATTTAAGTTTTATTAGTTTATTTCTTTTGAAGTTTCATATAAATTTTAATGGTCGCTCGTTCGAACCTAATGACATCATAGATATGTAAATTTTAAAAAAATACATGTATAATGTACTTTTTGTGTGTAGATTTATTATTTTAACAAAATTTAGAAACTTAATCTCAAAGTAAAATTCCAAAAAAAATTTTAAATATTAAAATCTAGTTGTCCAGAAACAACAAATGTTATGATTCTTTTTTATTTTATCTGAAACTAAAAGTAACATACTATTTGTTATTTAATAATTTTTATTTTTTAATTTTTTTCACTTTTTATTTGTTGTTATATATGTCCTCTTTCATATTTAGCATATAAAAAGGATAAACAAAGAACTAACAAAATCTTTTAAAAGTTTTAAAATAATAATAATAATATAATTCATCTTTGATATTTTTACACAATATCCTTTATTTTAACTTCTATTATTATTAATACAAATTTATATGTTTTTGTTAAGCACTAGATTCTCATAATGGTTTACAAATTATTTTGTAACTTTTAAATAGTATGTAGTTTTTATTGTTGTTTTAAAGATGGTTATTTATTTTCATAACCAAGTGTTAAAAGTCAAGAGTGGAGGTGGGTGAAAATGAAATAAAAGAAAGAATAAGGGTAGAGGTCCAATCACTGACGTGGGCGAGGTATTCGGGACCCTCGCTGACGTGGGCGAGGTAGAGGTCCAATCCCTCGCTGACGTGGGCGAGGGATGGGTCAAATCCCTCGCTTGGAGAAGTGTGCCCTCGCTGACGTGGGCGAGGGATGGGTCAAATCCCTCGCTTGGAGAAGTGTGCCCTCGCTGACGTGGGCGAGGGATGGGTCAAATCCCTCGCCTCGGATACCGGACCCCTCGCTTTTTATTTTTATTTTTTTAAAAAACACAATATACACGTGGGCGAGATACGGACACGTAGGCGAGGGAATTTAAGCCACGTGGGCGAGGTTTCATGAATTTTCCTCGCCCGTGGCGAGGGTCAAAGTCAAAAGTCCGTTTTCGTAATTTGAATGGTCAATGGTTATTTTCGTAAATTGAGTTGGTCAATTGGTTATTTTTGTAATTTTCCCATATATTTATTTTCTTTACGTCATCATGATGGCCTTTTGATTCAAGGAAACGATCCGCTAGCTAGCTAGCTGTATGCATTTCATTAAATTGGTCCAGCTACTACTTAATTAATTAAGGTTTTGCACCCCTTATATTTTCTCATTTTAAATTTGTATCCCTGAAGGAGTGGCTGTAGGACGAAAATGAAAGGATACGAGTGGATTCAAAGAGAGATAAAAATGAAACGTTAGTGGGCAAATCGAAACTTTAAAACTGCAAGTATACAAATGATTAAAATAAAAAAGCATCAAAATGCAAATGTTAATTTACTCTAAATAATTTGCCATCCCACATCTCATTACATGCTTTATTGTTTTCTATGACTTATAAGAGCCTAAAATACTCCACGTATGGCTTTATAACATTAAAAAAATCAAATTCTCCAATCTTTATCTCAATTTCTAATCATTAAAATTATAAATATAAATGTTTATTATTACGGTTCATTTTCTTGATATTCGATCATCTCATATACCTATCATGCGGAGACTTACAATATAGCTGGAAATTTCTAACAAAGATCTAGTAGCACGACATTACACTAAGTTAACATGTTTCGTGTTTAAGTTTACCAAGTTTTGTATCATTAACATGTTAACGCATTTAAGACACGATAAAAATTAAAAATATGCATCTATGATATATGTTATTATTATTCACGTACATTCACTTTATAAACCCTACCTAATTTCAAATTGCTTAAATAGAATACGCCTGCCACAGTACCACTGACTAACTCTTTGGCCAAGCTTGACACCTATCTGGAGTCTACCTATTAACGTACCTGTTAAAAGTATGTTATTTGTTAATTAAGATGTTTAATGACTTTTGTTTCATATATGTCAAGGATTATGTATTATTTAAGATTTCTATAGACTTTTGACAACTTATCTTTAACTAGATATGTGATTTGTGTCCTCTTAATAGGTCCTATCGTATAACATGTTTCTAAGCAGGTTTGTGCTCATGTTTGAACGTATTGTGTTCGTGTCATAACTTATCATGCTCATATTTTATTGTGCCGTATCTAACCTGTTATGCCAGCCTTACTTAAGAAACATATATATTTTGATTAAGTTAATTGCACCGTGAATTTGTCTTTCAAATAATTGCACGATGAAATTAAGCTCATCAAGGATGGACAAGTGCAGGTGCGGAACCACCTTAGCGAGGTCGGAGTCAACCAACACCTTTCTATTTTTTGTTCCAAGTAAAATTTATAATGTGCAAACTCCAAATGACACCAGTTATGATTGACATCATTGTTTTCATGAAAAAAAACCTTAATGTCCCTATTAACCATTGATTTATTAACAAAACCTATTTAAGTTTTTTTTTTAAGTTAAATAAGTGATTAAAAATTATCTAAAAAATTAAACATATAACTTTTGTGCGTGCATTTGATGTTTTAGATATACTAAGGTTGAACAAGATGTATCCATGTGATTTTAGTTATGAAGAAAAGGACAACTCATACGTGAACTCAACAAACACGTCGTTAATATTAAAGGAGATAAAATGTTTGTCAACATGAACGGTATATCTAATCCTAAAAATAAATGGTGAAACAAATAAGCATATTAAATATTTGTTACTGAAGTTAACATTATTTTACCGGTTGGAACAACAAGTATTTAGAGATTTGTTTCTCTAATGAAGTATGTGAAGACAGATTCACGTAAATAAATGAGTGATATCCGATATATATATATATATATAAATGATGCTTGTAATTCCTGAGTTTAGACACAACTGAAATGTGATGGATAAGTTTCAAAACATAAAAACTCATGATGAAGAACTAAAAAAGATATTTTATCACATTTTAATAATATTTATTTTTTTTTTAATGACAACATCCTTTTATTTTAAGAACTTACCCAAACCGACCTGACCACTAACCACTGATCGACCCAAAAATGATGACGTCTTGATTGCTAGAATCCAAGAATTCAAAAATACTGACATCATAGAAAATAATTTATTGTTCTGCCACTAAACAAGCACCGGCACTTCCTACGTTATCAATTGAATCATCGAGAGTGCACCCTCGTTGTTTTTAGTTAACATAGTAATTCCAATATGTTTATATAAACACTTGTATGTTTGTTACATTTTCACACTTGTAGGATAGTCCATACAAGTGACCTAGGTCGCAACCCCTCACCACCGCAACACAATTTAAGTCATCTTAACTTTTTTTTTCGGGAAACCTAATCTACTCCTACGAGCTACATCTAACACCGTCAAAGCTACAAACCTTAAGAATTGAACCCTCGTCAACTATCTATAAAAATACACTATTTACCATCAGGATGTCCCAACCATTGTCTATTAAATTAAGAAATTACATGTCATTTGTCATTGATGAAATAAAAAATAATGAATAAGAAGATTTATAATTTAAATATTTGATTGTTTAGTTTATATATTTAAAATCATTATCAATTTAATAAGATAGAGATAGGAGAAACATAAATTTAAAGTTAACTAGAAGTTGCTACGTGTCCCCTCTATTTTTTTCATTTATTATATACTATAAACTATAGATATAGATTATGATAAATGTAACCAAACGGGCCGAAGGTTGTGTGATTAATTTGGTTACTACGGTCTCACATTCAAAACTATTCGTTTTTTACTGTTTGTCCTGCATTTTTTTCCTTTCAATTTTTTAAATCTAGTTATTGTTTTTTTCTTCCAGTTTATTTCACCACGTATCTTATACTTTCATGAGTTAGGTGGTGTTCTAAGTATACACTTTGCTCTACTTTCAATATGTTTAATACGTTTCTTTCTAAGTTATTTTTATTATTATTTCAGACGTTTAATTAGTTTGATGATGAATTGTAGCTGAAATAATGCATCTTAGGTATTTGTAGTGTTCACATAATTGGGGTTGACTACTGAATGGAGCACCTAAGTTTTCAAATTGTTATAAACACATAATCACAGTATGAGAGAGAAGAAAAATAAATGATATTATTTGATAAATTGGATAATAAACACTCTTTGTGCAAATTATCATAATGCTGGATATTTTTCTAGGCATGCATTTGGTCCTCTAAAATCAAAATTATAACAAAAATATCACAAGAAGGAAGCAGATGGTATTATTATTTTTTCCTTTCATACAAAGAAAGACAGCACATCACTAAGGTGAAGTTAATATATGTAAACTTCCATTTGTATGGTATGTGAAGTACCAAAATCATTCCTTGTACAGACAAGACAAGACAAGACAAGATGGTATTTTTCCCTTAACCTATAACTAGATTATATCCCCATTTTTCTGACAAAACCAAACAACTATAAAGCTAGGGCGAGAGCATGAAAATCCAAGAGGAAGAGGAAAAACTGTACGTGTGTGTATTAGGAGATTTTAGATTGGGCCGGGAATAATAAATAAACCATGTTGATATTTGCAAAATAATAAAGAATACCAAAGTTTGACCTTAGAATTATGCATGGTTTGGTTGAGTCAGCAACCAGAAATGACCTATATTATTTATGACTAGCATAGATATATTGCATGTAAAGAAGAGACCTTGTAGGATGTACAAGTAAATTAGCAATTATTTAGAAATAGGCCTTCAACCTGGTGATAGACAACTCTTGACAGATTGATCAAGTAAAAAAACATAATGAGATCTTTTAAACCAGCATTCTTCTTTCTTAACTCATTTACTTTCTTTGCTTGGCTTGGCTTAGCTTTTCAGCTTTTCTTACATCCATCAAAATTCCACTACGCGTTAATCACAGAAAAGGCATGGCATAGCATAGCATAGCATCCTCTCGTCTTGTGCATATCAGTGATATAACATACATAATAATATTATAGGTTGCTCAATAATTTTAAGCGGCTAGATTCTTCTCAAATCACTCGAACCCATACGTACGGTTGTTTGGTGATCATCAATCTGGCATGCACAGGGTTTGTCTCATAACATATGCTTATTCATTACGTATAGATTTATTAATACAACATGCAAGCAAGTTCAGTTCATTGTGAATGTAAGAGTAACACCTAAAGAAAATAAAATGACGTGAACAAATCAATGCTAAAAATGGAACCCGGCCAGGTTCACAGCTACAATGAATAATGTTGCAATTGAAGATGAAGAAAATTGATTAACCGTAATAAGGGAACAAGTTGTTCCGAACAAGACTTTGATCGCCTGACACCCTCTCAGTCTCACAGGGGCCTGGTATGGCGCCCTCTAGCACGCCCACATAGTAGCGCGTTTTTGGGGATGGGCAACTCGTCCCTCCATGAATGCGCAGGTGAGTACACCCGAAGATAAAACTGTTGCCCCAAGTACTGCCTCGCCCAATTCTCCGACCGTATGTTCCACATCCCCACGTTGTCCAGCGCGATGTAGATTGCTGTCCATGCCTTCGGGTACACCTGTACGTAAAACACCATCTCAGTTTTACTCCTGCTTGTTTGTACATAATTAACAAATTGAAATCAGCTGTTACCTGAACAGTACTACGGGCAACCGTATCTCTCAGATTGTAGCGAGATCTACTTGCCGCTGTCCACTGCCCCCCATCCATCCCGACAACGAAGAATGAGTAGCCGTCGATATGCCAAGATTGGACGGTATCCTCCCAGTTTTGGAACACGATCTCAGCAAAAGACCGGAAATCAGCATGCATTACAGAGGTTGCAAGATACGCATTTCCATAGGACGGTTTGTCGGGGATGCTTCCAACGCTAAACACTCCACCAATCTTGAAGTAATCGGCTAGTTTCAAAGGAGTGTCTGCAGCAACAAAGGACACTCCGTTGACAGCATATCTTTGCTTTCCGTTGATCCAAGGAGCCGAATTTGATAGAATAATTGTGCGGCTAGGCTTGATCATACCGTAATGGTACGAGCCTTGAGGGTTCGGTCTGGGTCCGCTAGCAGTTAGGTTGCGTCTGATGCAAGAATAATAAATAAATAAAAAAGATCATTCCAAATGCATCACTGAGTACAAGTCATATTGAATCATCAGGAATTACCTCATGCTCCGGGCCTGCATGAGGGACCAGGCAATCTGGGTGGTGGGCCCACCAGGGGGAGGCCCTGAGACCCTGATTTTGGAGTTCTTGTAGTGGAGGATGGCGGTGGTCATGAGCACACGGCGGGTGAAGCGCGAAGACACCACGATGTAGTAATCTCTCACTGGCTGGTTGGCAGTGACTAACACGGAAGCCGACTGTCCCAGGTGGAGATCAAGCGAATTATAGGTGTTCTGGACGGTGTGCGATCCTTCCACCTCCACAAGTTTCATGGTATGTCCCTGAATTCTGAAGTTGATAGATGCTGTCAGCCCCACATTTGATATTCTGAATCTGTATGTTTTCCCTGGATGCAAATTTCAATCGTCAATGTACAAACAAAAACTACAAATTATGCTCCTACCCTATCTACCCAGCGGTCGTTTTGTAAACAAAGCTTCGCCTACTTATCATGTACAAGCTAGGTAATACTACCATCACACGCAAACACATCAAGCAACTCACCATGTTCAACCTGGAAGGTGTAACCATTCCAGCCACGCCCGTTGATGATAAGTCCGTCAGGAGAAGAAATGCTTCGGCCCATGTCCAGTATATGTCTTAGTCTCTGCAAATATCAAACAAAACCCCCCCTTGACTTTTCCACTCAAGCAGACTAATTTAACATTCCTACAGAACTATTATCAACACCTTCCAGTCTCATTTCATATAGAAAGATGCACATGTTAAATTCTTATTTTTCAGTCGGTTTGTATATATATATATATTCAAAAGTATTTTCCAAGTGTTGGCTGTATAGAAAGGTAACCTGGTGGCTCTTTTTGTACCAATCACCGGCAAGAACAGTGTGATCTCCGGCAGGGAAAGGGAAAGGGACTGGAATACGGGGGCGGCTGTAGATTTTGATAGCGCCATAGCCTCCGGCAGCCTTCTGAAGGCCAAGTGAGGGGAAGTAGAAGAAGCTACCGATCTGATCCTTGGCTTGAAGCATGTATGTGAAATTCTTGCCAGGTGGGATTGGACAAGTTGTACCATAAGTACCATCCTGCCACGAGTTTCTTCTGTGTTGTAGCCCGTTCCTGGAAAACCAAGGTTTGGTTATGCGCGCATTGTTTACTCGTACATTCTTGAACTTAGTTATTAATACTACACTTGATAGGAGGGATGCATAAGTTTTGGTTCTGAGTTAAGCATGGTGGATTGTAAATTACTTGTTTAATGTTTCTCTAATTAAAAGGGGTGAGGGTGACCTTTTGTTAACATCTTTCCAAAACTAAAAACAAAACAGAATTCCCAAGATCTAAGATGCAAAATAACACATGGGGCCAATCATTTACTACATATTAACACTGCCAGCCTTTTATTTATAAATATTATCAAATGGTTGCAATTAGCACACCATGTTCATGAAAATAATAAAACTAAAAAAATATTAATTGTCAGAGATCTGGCAGACATATGCAACCAAGAGCTTAAGCCCACTCTCTACAGTACAAACAACACTATATAATACTCTTAAATAAATTTATCTTTGGAACGCCTTTCAATGAGATCTGAATCTAAAATTACTAATTTGCTTGTGTAAGATTTTATGAAGGAAGGGTAATTAGACATTTGTAAGTTTGGAGGGAAACAAAAGCTTTAGACTTTTGAAAATCAAAAGATATCATCTTGATCTTGAATGGGCAGAAATTGACTGTGATCTCAAAAGTGGTTA
>CM046039.1:4562500-4800003 GCA_025215565.1 Flaveria ramosissima
AGGCATTGAAACAACAGTTTCAACACCTACACCCCTTGAAACATACATCAGGCCCAAAGTGGCTAGACGCTTCTTCTAGACAGTAACTTGTGTTGGTAAACTACAAGAGACATGCAATCGAGTATATAGTCGAAAATACATCATCACCAATCTGAGTATAGAGTGTTGGAAGTTAAAAGACATCGTCTCTTCGGATTTGAGACCACTCATGATCCCTACTATGCTATTACTGGTATTGCCAGTTCTTTTGAAAGATGAAAATCTTACGATATTGCCGTTTTATGAAGAATGCAATTGTATTTATGTAATTCTAATAATCTTCATTTTCAAAACTACCACTCGTTTGAACAATTTGCAAATTCTATCAGTAATCTGTTAGTGACGTACCTTGCTTATAGTAATCCATCAGCAAAAGACGTTGGTAAGTTTTCAGGAAGATCTTTACCCATGCCATGTTTTCAAAGGGGGTATCATCAACCGATTACCCACGAGGCCCACCTTTATCAAGGAACTTCTAATGGATCGATGGTAGATAACTCTCTATTTTTTAAAGATTAGTAATAATATTACCTTAAGGTTAGTCATGTTTTAATTTATTATAAACTTATGATATCAAGTGCTAAAATATCTAAACCACTAAGATGGAATTGTTATTATATATATTTGATATTGATGTGATAGTATGAATAGTATACTTTTTATACATTTTTAAATTAACTATAAAATTTTAATACTTTTATGTTTGGAAACAAAACTTTTCTAAACTTTGAATAAAGAATAAAATAATTTTCATATTTATGAATTGACAATAAAATATTTGTTCTTTAAAATTTGGCCGCCAATTTATATTAAAAAAACCTTTGTATAATTACGATGCATTAGTTTAATTAAACTTATATAACATACACTTATCAACTTATTATTATTTTTTAAATTAATCACAAAAACTTTTTTCTTTGAAGTTTGGCCACAAAGTTTGTTTGTAGCCCCTCAACTATAATTATACTTAAGCTAAAAATATGAGGATGTTGATCTTATCATACGCTTCGATGTAAATTCTACACAAAGCACAAACATATAAATTATCAAATTACGTATCGATTTTTTATATAAATTAAGTTTCACAGTTTATGCCTCTCATTATATAAAACTACGAATATATAGTCATGTTGTATTTTTATTATCTATTACGTCTCGCAAATTTTATTCTAAACTAAATGTCGCAGATTCTTCACAAGATCAACAATCATGCACGCGAAGCGTGCAATTTATGTCTACAAGTTTATATATATATATATATATATATATATATATATATATATATATATATATATATATATATATATATATATATATATATATATATATTATATATATATATATATATATAATATATATATATATATATATATATACTAGTAAAACTACACTAGTAAAACTCAAAGCCATAAGGAAAGACTTTTATATTCCGGTCATTATGAAAGTGACACATCTCTTGCACCTAATCAACATGCATTTCTCCACTACAGTTGAAGTTGGTTACAATTATATAGAAAATTCAAACAAATAAAATTTCTGCCGGCAAATGAATATCTACCATATGTTTGTAAAAGGTGTTTTTGTAGTAAGGTGTAGTAGGGTAGGATCAAGGCATGAGCCAGTGTTTTGTTTCATCTAGTGAAAACAAGTGGGGCTTGAACCAAATTGCACTCAAGTTGGTGGTAGGGCGTGATGCCTTGGAAGACCAGTCATGACTCACACCCACAGAAGAACTCTTAATATGTTTCATTAATAATATTCCACCGACCATCAACTTTTACTATACCTTTCACACGTTAACTCTCTGTGTACGCCTAGACTTTATAAAAGTCTCCAAAAAGTATAAAAAATCACACGAGAAATTCTTTTTATTATTATAATATGTATATGTGCGCGCGTGCATAAATAGTTGAGGAATGTAGTGTTGTTGTTTCTACGTCTAGCTTTGTTATATTATGAGGACTTGTTATAAAAGAGTATGCGCCTAAAACTCTGTGATTTTTTACGTTTATATGTGTTTCATTGAGTTATCAATTCACAAACGAAAGAACACATGTTTCACTTTCTCTACTCGATCATGGCGCATGTAAGGGCCATGCTGTGAACTTATATAGAGATTGTGTGGAATGGCTAATGGCTTGTTATTGTATGCACTCAACACATATCGTTACATTACAAAATTGTGTCAAAATCAAAACAGAACACTATCAGTAGTGCATTCGATATATGCATGTGTTTTCACATGATGCTACGTCAGATTGATATTACCATAAAAATAAATGCATGTTTGACACCATGAAAGTGGTTTTTAATTAACACATGTAGGATCATCAATCATTAGGCTAGCTGCTTTATTTTAAATAAAGAGACCGATCGAACAATATATATGGTTCTTTACTAGTTTGAAAATATATAATCAGAACAAGCTATATAATCTGAAAACGAAACCATGAATTGAAAACACGCACACACATTCTCTCTTTGGAGAATGACTATAGCGGATAGAGATGGGAGAGATATTAAACTTATTATTCGAATGTGAAGTTTTGTAACGATGCAATTAATAAAAGCAGCGGTCTTGTCATTAGTTAGGTCAAGGAAAGGAATGAAATGTTATTGTGTGGAAGATGTTTGATCCCTATGAAGCAAGGCATTCAAATTCCAAACCACGTACTGTTGTTGGATAGCTGTGGAGGGGAGAGAAATAGAAATATATGTTGTTTTGCAATTAAGCGTTATTATAATATTATTGATTTATTATTGTATAGTTCCCCTCGCAAGGAAAATATCTTAGGAACAAGCCCACACCACTTGTTCTTAAACTTTAACACTTGCCAAATAGCATATTTTCTATTTATCAAGACACAATGGTCCCCATAGCAACATGTGATCTACTAATACATATATATATACATGTGTACACACATATACACATACTATTTTGAGATAACCATGTAAAACACTAAATATATATTGCTGATTTTTGCCAAAAGTTACAAACCATTGAAAAGAATTTAACTTAAAAATATGTTAGCTTATTATAAGATATATTCGGCCTTCTTGTTATATCGAGTTACAAAACCATAGCTATAGAGTGCATCAACGTGCAATCACTACAATAAAATCACCCTATAATATGAGGTCTATAGCGAAAAGAAAAGAACGTAGGCAACGTCACATATCATATTGCAATGACGTGTCTTCGTGAAAACCCATAATAACATTGTCGTGATAGCCTCTCTTTTTCGTAAAGTATAGAGTAAATTTTGTGTAAATTGAAAGTTCGTATCCTCGGTGAGTCTTAAACAATCAATGTACATGAGTGTATATACAGATCGAGACAATGACTAACCTTAATTAATCAGAGCCCTAACAAGCTAAATGCTAAAATAAATACTATATTATATTACACCCTTGCAGCTTGAGTGGGAGGTAGAAGTTTCTATCTTTTTGCGTGTCTAAAACTATCTACGTGCATAAGTATATATGGAGAGAGACAATGACTAGCATAATTCAAAACCTTAATTATTATATAAAATACGGGCTGAACCATATTAATATACATATAGTATAGATTTTATATTATCAATATAATCATCATTATGGTAATATGAGAATTGTACAATCATTATTCCACTTGAGTTTTGTGTATACTAAATTAGTAAATTTGTTAGGATTAAGGATGGATGGAAATGGCTTAGTTATTATATAGGAAAAGTAATAGGCGCATAAAGCTTTGCCATCTTTGTTGCAGTGGGGGAACCTAAGAAAACACTAATTTCTCATCCAAAAACCTACCATAATGTTAATTTGTGCCCTATACCTTTTGAAGGTCAAATACTAAAATATTATCGCATAATTAAGTTCAGCTTAGCTATATGTTTTTTTTTATTTTGCAGCACTTTCTTTGGTGTTTAAGTTTTTGCACAATCCTTTTAGTAAAAAAATGGAAACCACCCACATATATTTAGGTTAAAATCCTAAATAAACAAGTTTGAAGCAATTGAATTTTTAAATAAACTTTAAAAGTGTTATGCTTCAATAATTTATGTAACGAATTGATGTGTTATATTCAACTATATGAAGAGTATGAACTAGTACAATATTAAAATTCTCACACCTAAGATGAGTTACATGACACACTTCTAACACTTTTAGGTGACATGTATGCTTAGAAATATGATTTACAAGAAAATCAACTCTTAAAGTAGGCCTTTATGCATACGTATTATGTGTTCTTTTTATGATTCTTGATCGATATGTCCATAGTTGATATCTATGTTTTATGATGGTACAATTATATCATGGTTTGTTTTAAAAAGGCTAATTCAAGTAGCTTAGAATGACTTATATATAACATGAACGTACTAATGAATGATATCATGGTGGCTACAGGCTACTTAATTAATTATGTATGTGACTATGAGCACACTGAATGGATGAATGTGAGCATCATTTGCTACGTATGAACACTAGGTAGCATATGTTGCTGGGTATAGACACTAGTATCTAATACTGGGTATTGACACGAATGTCAGTTTGGTAGGGAAACTTGCCATGCGGGCACGTGTTAATGCATGGAGTTTAATGTTAGTATAAGCCAACTTTTATTTGTTACAAGTAGTTAAAGGAGCAAAGTCACCTCGGAAATGTTATGTGAATGATTGATGATCTACGATGATTGTATGAGTGTTACATGCTAATATATTTTGTAATTATATGTTATGTGTTCTTAACTGTTTTACTTATTTCTAAAAAGAAATTAAAACTCAGTAATACTGCTTTTTAGCACACATGTCAAATTAAACATGTACAAGTTAAAATAAAAAGATAACAAGATCTGATTTCCTGTCTTTAAAACTGTTGTTAAACTAAGGGTTACGCAAAGGATATAAATACCTACACAACATATGTACATAACAATTACACATCGTTATGCTATATCAATGCACAGTTTTATTATATAATTACGCAGATTTATAAAACACAATATATCGACCTTTTTAGAAATAGTCAACAATGAAAGTTGATAAGTTTTTTTCTCTATTTTTGTAGCTTTCGATTATCTATAATCTTGTTATTATATCAATTTTAATCGTTAAAATAATAGGGCGAGTGCCTTATATCATCTCTTATGCTTAGCACAAAAAGTTAATTATTATATAATTCAGTTTATGTATATGTGTGTGATAGGGATCATATACAAAGTAAGCAAAAGACAAAAAGGCTAAAATATTATAGCATCATGATGTATAACTTTTACACTTTAATGCATGTTTTTAGATTAATTAGTGGGTTTTGCTTGCGTAGAGTGATGGTTATCGGTTTTAAACATATATATATATATACATATATATATATATATATATATATATATATATATATATATATATATATGTGTGTGTGTGTGTGTGTGTGTGTGTGTGTATAGGTAGAAGCAAGC
The DNA here is from genome assembly GCA_025215565.1 of Flaveria ramosissima. Lineage (NCBI taxonomy): Eukaryota > Viridiplantae > Streptophyta > Magnoliopsida > Asterales > Asteraceae > Flaveria > Flaveria ramosissima. Next base: position 4,567,983 of record CM046039.1, read on the forward strand.
ACGTTGTAAACATATATTTAAATTAAAGTTAAATAAGTTGTTTGAGGGAAAAAAAATTATATTTGATCCGCAGGTTTGGTCACACGTTGTAGGGGCCTGATTTTAAAAAAAAATTATATCTACATTTATGCAGAAACGATCATGACGCAACAATATATTCGGAATTTAGATAAAAACATAAGTTGTGAAAGAAAATTTAAATATATTATATTTAACCCACGCCAATTTCTAACGAAACTTATAACGAAAAGTAAATAACAACATATGTGCTGTAGTGGCATATTTAAAAACTAAAAAAATATATTTAAAATATTATAAGAGAATAATAAAATATGTCTGAATTTTATTATAAATATAAAATAATATTTAAAACAAACCTACAAAATGAATGAATCAAATTCGACGATCTCTCGGTCACGCACACATAGGTTATAGGTAAGCATGATACCAGACTGCCAGTGTTCACCTTTCATCTAAATTTATAAGATTACTAATTAAGTTTCCCTACATCAAACATAAAAAGTATGCATTAGAACACATATTTACACTTATAGCATCCCAAGTTTTGTTTTCAACTTGATATTCATTTTCTACGTATATAGCCTTGCCCATATATTATAGCCAAACATTGTATGGGTTCTTTCAATAAAAATATGAGGTATATTCTTTAATGTTTTAAAATTTAAACCAACAGTATCTAAGGTGAACAACTCAGTTAACAAAAGAAAAAAAAAAAGAAGAGAGAAGACAAACATTAGTTTTTCATCATTTTTACTTTGCTTTTCATTAGCTTTTTTTATTTGTTTAAACCAGTTGGTTAATTTATGTCCGATTTATTAGCTTGTAACCGATTAGATGGTAATGGAATTTTCTACCTAGTCTAGTTAGATCTTTAAAGTAATACATTCTCTAATGCGAAACACACTACTCAACCCTCTTGGTTTGCAAATTGCCAAATTGCAAATTTGAGGGGTCAACAAGTTGATTAATACAACTCATATGGCATCATCGAACTCACATGGTCATGTGTGTATTATGGGGTAAAGTTTTAAGGATATCATGTCCATTTTAACTTGTATGAAAGAGAAATCTCCCTCAAATTGAAAATATGGTTTCATCTATATAGTTCAAAAATAATATACTAGGCCAATGCAATTTAATGGGACAATAATCATGTCCCATCCACGCGCACATGATCCTTAAAGAACATTTGTGAATTATAGTGTCGGTTTCAACTAATAACCTATTGATTATTTGTGTGTGTATGCATATACGCACACCAAGCCAATTTAGTTAAGTTTATCCAATATTAAAGGTCATATCCCGTTGTTCCTCTTCAATTTCCGGATTGATAGAAACTTAAAAGATCAATCTCTTTATACATCTCTTATATACTTACGTCAATAGATAAGATGAAGATGTCCTATTTGTTGATATGAAAAATATGCACTTCAAATGTGACAATAAGTGTCACGTGGTAGGGATATGGGATAGATGCATGACAAAACTTCATTTGATTTGCTCTTTTTCATTTTATGTAGATAATAGTTTGGAAAATTACAAAATATATAGCTAGGTTTTGTTAAGAGGCTTATTATTTCATTTTAAGTTTTTGTACTTTTGGGTTTTATTTATACTTTTCTTTTATTCTAAGTTTTCTTTTATTTAATTATTTTGATTGTTTTCTTCACTTTACTTTGTTGTACTATTCTTTCTATTTCTTTTGTTTTTTATTTTTATTTTAAATTATTTTTTATATCTATTATTTTGTGTGAAGTTTACTTTCAGCTTGTTATAACCTGTCTTTTTATTTAATTTATTTATATGCCACACTTTTGCTTTAAGTTTGTTGTATTTTTTTTTGTTTTTAGTTTAATATGATTTTTAACGCCATCTATATCTTTTGTATGTTTTTTAGGTTATAACTTTAATTCTATTTTGAGAAAATTGCAAATATAGTCCCTGTGGTTTGATCAAATGCAAGTTTGGTTCCCAGATTTTAAAAATTACAAATTTAATCCAAACATTTGAAAGTTTGTTGTAAATTTAGTCCCCATCGTTAGTGTCCGTTAGTTTTTAACGGTCTAGGGACTAAATATGCAATATGATCAAACCATAGGGACTAATTGTGCAATTTACTATAAAAGTTAAAAAAAATGAAAATCAAATAAAATTTAAAAGAAATTAAATCAAACATAAAAAATTCAAATAAACATCAATAATAAAATTCAAAAATATTAAATAAAATAAAATAAAGGTTGAAAAATTAAATCATATTCAAAACTAAATAAAAGTAAAAATAAAACGCATGAAAAAAAAGAAAGCGAGAAGTATTGAAAAAGAAGTATGTGATTAAAGTAAAAAAAACTAAATAAAAACCAAATAAAAATTTAAAATACAACCGAATAAATATCTATAAAATTCAAAATAAATATTGAAAAAATCATATTAAAGTTAAAAAAATAAAAAAATGGTTCGATTTCATTTTTCGTTTTTTGGATTTATACTTTCACAAGGTTTTTGAATTCTTCGATTTAAACATGACATATGAACTTCATCAAAAACAATTATAAAAATAAAATTTGAAGCGTTTTTTCTCATTTTCTCCTTTTCTATTTTATATGCATTTTGTTGTTACTTTTATTTATTTTTTAAATTTGGTTTGATTTTTTAACCTTTATTCTATTTTTTTAACAATGATTAAATTTCTTTATTAAAGCTTATTTGAATCTTTTAAATTTTAATTTTCATTTTTATTTGATTTTTTAGTTTCTTTTTAATTTTCTTGGAGAAAATTGCACAGTTGGTCCCTATGGTTTGACCATATTGCATATTTAGTTCCTATATCATTAAAAACTAACGAACACTAACGGTGGGGACTAAATTTGCAACAAACTTTCAAATATTTTGACTAAAATTGTAATTTTTAAAATCTGGGGATCAAACTTGTAATATGATCAAACCAAATGGACTATATTTGCAATTTTCTATTCTAGTTTTTTTATATGAATTGTATCTAAAGAGTATATTGTTATTTTATTTTTATATTAAAATTTATTTGAGTTGTTTTCTTTTCTTTTTGTATTTATTAAATTTGTTTTTTATTTGTCCTATAACTCTTTATTAAAAATTTCATTTATGTCTTATTATATTTTGATTTTATAAATTTGTGATTAATTTTGCACTACCGAGTTATGAGTTTAATTTTTTATTTCATTTTTAAAATACTTGATTTATTTTATAACCTCTGATATATGATACCATCCGACATACTTATTTTGTCATTGTTTAGATGTCAATATTTTGAATGGTTTAGCATCCCGCTATAACGCGCAAAATTACACTTACTACTTTTAACAATTGTATTTGCATATATGCATACATGTTTTTTGCATGTATAATTTGTTGGAAAGAGAACATATTTGAGCTATCAAAACATAATGTGTAACTCATCTCTAAAATTACGCATCATAATGGATATTATTGTGCATGTTTCGGTGATACATCAAATATTATATATATATATATATATATATATATATATATATATATATATATATATATATATATATATATATATATATATATTATTGATGTTGGCATGCCGGTTCATATATCATATTATATAGTATAAAGCATATGTTAAATAAATGATACATGAATCCAATTTGAGTATAAACTTTACATATATACGTGTATCGATTAAAAATATATATTGTTCTATTCTAGGTATCATGATATGTAACTATGAGTTGTATGTGTTCTTGTTCATGAACAAACCACTACAAAATGTATAACCAACGTGATTGTGAGCCACAATCACGTAAGGAATGTATGACACACTGGTCTTTCAGAGTAGATCCGTGTCAAGTAGTGCGCACGTGTTTTAAGCACATTACGTAGTTGCTGGCAAACAATACATCCGTCATCAACCAATGATAAAATGGTCGACTTTAAACAAATTGTCATTATTTTAGAAAAGAACTTTTGTGATCTTAAGAAGGGTGGACACTCTCAGTTTTTCCACTTTTAGAAGTTGTGTGATAGATAATTTTGGTAGAAATTTAGGATAACAAAAAGTGAGTGTAATTTGTAAACTAAGAAAAGGTTTCGTAAAGACTTTCCCTTCCTTTTGCAATTGTGACAAATTATAAAAAAAGACACTCATCTATCCGAAACCCACCACAACATCACTTCGTGCATAACTTTTTATAGATGAAATACTAATAAACTGTTACCCAATTTCAGCAATATAAACTTCATTCCGCACTTTCTCCATTTTTTAGCATATCCCCATGTCTTGTCATAACTCATAAGCTCGTTCTTAGTTTTTTATTTATTCTTTTAGAAGATTTACTAATCTAACTTTGTAAATATGTGTGCATCTTGTAGTGTTTTAATTTTTGAAGAGGGAAGACACATTATCATCAGGTTATCCTTCGTTATCTTTTTAACTCTTAATATTTGGTATACAAAATATGATAATATTATACCATCTAATACTATAAGTTCACGAACAATCACACATCTTGTATGATAACAGATATAGATTGTCGTTGATCACCCTTTGCATCAAGATAAATTTTCCCATGTCCTTGATCATAAATCTAATCAAAGAACAAGGAACTCCTATAAGTTAAATGTATGTACATGTCATATTAAGAAACATTATCTCTACATTCATAATATTCCAACTATATTGATAATCAGTTGGTATGAAAGTGAGATCAACATCACCCTTTGACTATGAAATCATCAAATATAATTAATGATTCTCAGTCATACTGTTGATCGATCCGGTCATCTACTTAATTAAAAATTTAAAGCCAGAATTAACAACTAAATTAACTAATAATAACCTAATTGTATATTATATTGCCAAAAAAAAACTATAACCGTTAGCGTGTTAAATATGAACCACTCGATCAAGCTGATTAAATTTGACCCGTATAATGTCGGGGGTTTTTAATTTGATAACATCAAATATTAATTCAAACGGCTAGCAAGTAGCTATAACAGCAAGAACAACATAATATTACATATAAAGTTGGTGGTTATCTTCTAGGAGTTGCAAACAGTTTTCATATGTAGTTTGCACTTGCGATTTAAAGAGGCATACGTAGGGTAGTGGGGACATGGGGGTATTCATGAATGGAATAGTATATAATTAACTTACTGAGAAGTGTGTGTATGTCTGTGTATGTATATATATAGTTAGGATTATTTTGAATTTATAAATATTTAAAGAATTACGATAATTAATATTGACAATTCATATTTTTAAAATATTATACCTTTTACACATATTTGTGTATATACATATTTACTAAAACCCATCAAAGTAACATAAAAACCATCAAATTAATGATTTTATATATTTTATATTATAATTTTTTTATATTCATTGTATATCAATCATATTTGTATAAAACACTAAAAAACTTGTGTATTGATAGAAGTTCGCACAATTCTAAAAATATTTATAAGTTGTTTAGATAATTCTAACCGTCTTTCGCTCTCTTCCCATCATATATTGAATTTTATTTGTCAGTTCGATTAAGTAATAATTAGACAATAAGAGTTTTATTGCCATATTTATTAACTCTTGTATTAACTATTTGCATTAAATGCTAGTTTCACCATTTTTTATAAAATAATAACTTTTATATACCATATTAATTTTTTTAAAAAATATACCATAATATAAAGAAATTTTTTATCTTTAATTTGTGTATAATATTACTTTAACTTTTTTTACAAAAATAAAATTAAAAAACAAGATTTACAATAATATACGATATATTGTGCTACTATACAACTTACACTTTATTATTATCGATTTTTATTAAACTAATTGTGCTATCATACAAATTACATTGTGCTATTATCGTGTTTTACTGAAAATCATTATGCTATTATACAATTTACATTGTGTTGTTATCATAGCACAACGTAAATTGCATGAAGTAACTTTGTGAATTATATAATAATATATTTACTTTCACAAAAAGCACAATAATAACACCATATAACTTTTATAATAGCATAATTATATCACACATTATTGTAATCTTTTTAAGAAAAAAGTAACTTAAAAAAATAAAACAATACTATACACATATTAAAGATAAATAATGTATTATTTTATGATATTTTTAAGGTATATAAAAGTTATTTTGATTTTAATAAATAAGTGGAACCTTTATTTAGTGACAAAAGTCAACAAAAGTAACTTTTTTTTTATTTTTTATGGAGGTTTTATAATTAAAATAACACAAATGATGAAAATACCCTAATCTTATTAATTAGTACACTAATTGTTAATTGATGAGTTGTCATCAATTTCATCCATTGATCTAATTAGTTAACGATTAGGATTGGTTGTTATGGTTTTTTAGGTTAAAAAGGGTTTGTATCGAGTGTTTTTTGTTGGAATAATATTATTGGCATATAGAAGATTATGGTCCTTTATATATGTGTGTGATAATGCTATTCCAACAAAAATAAATAATGATATTGATTGATCTTGACAGATTTTCGCAAGTTACATAGGTGTAAGTTGCAGAAATGTCGTTGTAGTGTGGTCTTATACTGATCATCATGTTTACACTAGTTCAACCATCCTGTTTGAACCTGCTATATATATTTTCATAAGTTTTACAATTATAAATTATTTTGTTATTGAAATATATATAAAAAATAGTGATGATTAGAAAATGAAGAATATTTGAAAGATTAGATATTTACAAATGATGGATCGATTACTAATATGAAAAATGATTGGACCCCCTTTGGAGATGCTCTTAAACTATTTTATGCTGGCATGTAAGAACATAAAAACTAACGGTATTTTCTTTCAATGTTGATTTCTTAAAATTTTCAGGATATATGTTCTATATCCATGTGCAATGTTTCCTGTTATAAATTATGAATACGCCTAAAAAATATAATGTGACTTGAAAAGAAACAAGATTATACATATTAAAAAAATCAAATAAAGACTGTCAAATATTAGAAAATTCCATTTTATATAATACTAATATAAAATGAGTTTTCTTTAATATGGTGTGACTAAAAACTCCTAGTGGTATAGAGATTGTCATTTCATATTTTATGAAAAAAAAAATTGTAGTTAAATTCACATTGTGGCTTATACGAGTTTTGAAGGTCGGCATCCATCAAATGCTATAAAATGCAAGTAGGGATCTATAAGCATATCACTTATATAGATCGCTTACTTCTCATTTTCTATTCACCTTGAGGATATAAACTAAGAAAATAAACGATCTCTATTTGTTAAAAAAAAAATAATTTATAAGTCTATCAAATTAGAGTTTGTATTTGCAAATGTGAAAATAAAAAACAACCCCTACTTGTATATTAAAAACTAAATAATGCATCACAAGGTTGGAACCTTTAAGAAAAGAGGTGGTTCGATATGTAATTATTGGAAATCATCATATATAGAACAAGCTTATTGGTTGTGAGCATGGGGCCGAAAGAGAAAAAGGAAATATACTTTAGGATATGGTAGTTCAGAAGTTGGGAACATATGCAAATCACATGGTAAAGATTCTGGAATAGAACTTGATGGTTATTAATAAAATGCAATTGCTAAAAGATTTGACCGGTAGAGTTGTGGGTGAAGGGGCATATATTATTATTATTATTATTATTATTATTATTATTATATTATTATTATGTGTAATAAAAGACGTTGGATGTGAACAATAACTTTCTTTTTATTCATTCATATGTTTTTACTACTCAAAAACTCTCTTTGCAAATGAGAACATAAGCAAGGCTTCAAGCCTCCAACAACCCATGAGTTAAAAAAGTGATGTTGGTTAAATCTGGAAAAAAAATTACTCTTAAAAATAAAAAAAGAAAAAAAAAAAAACAACAACTCCTCTAACCCGGTGATGGTCCAAGGAATTGAAAACTTTGATGCTTCATCCGGTGGCCAATGACCATCTTTGAAATTAATTTTAATCATAATCATATTAATTTTAAAAATAATTATAATCATATTCTATTTTTCTCTTACGACTTTTGTAATATATTTTTTTCCTAAATTTTGAAATATTGTTGCTAGATGTATACTTTATCTATGTTGATGTATATTTTTTAAAACCAAGCCCTATATATAAAATATCATTTTCTAACTTTAAATTCAATTTAACATCCATAAATTTTATTCAAAATCAACGCAGGTCAAATATAATAATTTTTGTGCGATATTTTATGAAATTTCGATTGCATTATTGCAACGTGCCTAATTTTTTTAACCCTTAATTTGAAACCAAGTTGTCGTACGTCACGTTCAGATATAATTTTTTATTTCAAACCAACTTGGATTAATATGTTTTTTTAGATAAAACTTTGTTTTCCTTCTATAATGTTATATGAAATTCATTCCGGATATGCCGCTGCGATAGTTTTATTTTTAGGTAAATTTTAAAACAAAGGCGCCACAATGCATGCTCATAACCCTTCATATACATGCATGCATACATACATACATTATACATAAATACGTATACATTCTCATAAATACATCTATTTGTATATAATATTCTTGAAAATCTATGATAGAAAATGTTTTTGTTCATTCTACAATTTGTTTATAATTTTGTTCTTTATGTAGTTAACTAATTGGTCTTTTCTTTCTTAACCCAAATATCATACTATGGAACTAGCAGACCAGTAAAGAAGTATAAGGTATTTCTATTGGAATATTATTTGCATGTTCGAACTTAAAACGTATATCATTAATTGATTTATTTCTGGTCATTTTCATGGCATTAATATGGATCATGCATGTAATTTAAGATGAATAACTTATTGGTCGTAATTTTAGAGGCTAATTTGGTCGTAATTTTAGAAAGAATGACTAGAAAGAAAGTTAAAATAAAATATCGTTACACATGTCTCAAATATAAATAATAAATTTGTTAAAAGATATTTAAAAATGTGGTAGCTGATTCGATCGTTATAATTCAAACAATATAAAATATTAAAAGAAAACGTCGCTGTTGAAGGTCGGTTTAAATATTGATCTTTTTTTATTTTTAATTGAATACTATTTTGATCTATATTATGTTGATTTTAAGACTTGAACCCTTAATTTTATATGAAGGGATAGTGGAACGCCATTAAAGTCTTTTTATAACTTTTTGTTATTTTATATTGTTAAATCTTTTGGTTAAATAACAAATCACGTTAATATTTGCAAACCATTTTATACATTATATTCTAGTATTTCAAAATAGAACGATAAACTGATAGTTTCTTCAAGCTTGATCTTTTACAGACTAGTTAGGACCAAATATTTTATCTACTGACTAGGATTTGTACGCATAATCCGACTCCTCATCTTTATTCAAAAAAATATATGATGCATATCTTTTTCCCAATTAGTTTCAATGAAATATCTTCATTAACAAAACAAAAGTGATATAAGAGAATGAGGATGTGGTGTGTTGGGAGAAATGTGAAACATATGACAAGGGGACATGAAAACACAAGTGGAACTCTATGCTGGCGCCTAACACTATAACATGGGTCGATGTTCTTGTCATGTATAGAGACATTAATTACGAGAGAATTGAAACCGTCATTAATAATAGTGTTTGGAAAGATCTTAGCATCTCCATGTTCTTCAAAATGCTACCTACATAAACAATCAGTCAGAATTCAATGTTCATTATTGCATGACCAAAGAATATGTACATAATATCTTAAAGACAACATATTCCACTTGGAGCCCCTCAATTGTACATATAGTATTATTATTATTATTGTAATATATAAGCATAAAAGTTGATTAAATGAAAAGAATAATCAGATATGCATAACTCTATTCGGATTCGTCTATTCATAATGGTTTATAAATTATACAAATAATTTTGTCCTAAACAAATTAGCCGTGCCATTATTTGTTTTGTTTTGTTTTGTTTTTATAACTTACATCAATCCGAAAGAAAAAAATAAAATAACACATTTAAACAATATAACACATACATGTGTATATAACAGGATTTATGGGATTGGGTAATCAAGTAGACACCAAGTTGTTAGTAGGTGTGGGGGCATATCTCATCACAATTTTCAGAGAAATCGGGTTCAAGACCAATTGATGGAACATGAGTATGTAATAAACATCATGCATTGAATACTGAGTTGTGATTTTATTTGTGTGTCTTGCCTAAGGGGTATGAACTCGTTTTAAGCCTTATTTCCTTTGGTGTTATGTCAGTGTCAGATTGCTTTTCATTTCTCTTTCCTCTAAATACATCAGTCGCTAAAGAATTGGATTCATTATTAAATATTATAACAATTTCAAAAACTATTTTATAATAAATAAAAATAATATTTAATATAAGCTAGTTATTAATGAAAATAAAAAAGATACAACACTTAAATCAACAAATAACAAAATACCCTATCTCAAAAGCATATCCTCTGTCATTAACAGTTACATCGGAGTGTTTTGGGAAAAATATATAAAATCATGTATTTAGATTTTTGAAAAATTAACGAGCATTTTTTTGGAAGGCAAACTTCAATTCAATAAAAGCTAGCAAGTGCCAATGATCTTATGGCCTAGTGGTCAAGGGGGAGGTGGGAGGTTTTGCCTCTTTTGAAGGTCCGATGTTCAAATCTTGGCATTGATGAATATTACTAACTTGATGATACTAACAACTGATAACTAATCAACCGAAAAAAAAAGAAGCTAGCAAGTGGCTAGCAAAAATGTACAACGAACAAAGAAGAAACCCTAGGGGGATGGAAAAGCAAACAATAAACTAAATTTGCACCAATCACACCAATCTAAATATCTTATTTTTACCCTATTTTTAATCCACAAAAACCCAAAAAAAAATTATCTCTTCGATGAAAACTAGAGAAAAATCAAATTAGATCCTAAATGAAAATAACATTAAATTAAAAATTAAAATGATATACATATATAGTAGAACATATTGTGTTACATTGAATAATCATATCATAATGAATGTTTGACAAGAGTTGAATTCAAAGTTTAGAACACAGAAAGGAATCTTCTAATCATTTTAAACCTTAAACAAAAGCATAAGAGAGATTCTACGAGATTGAACCTCAACAATAAGCACATGGAAGGCACTTTAATAAATAACCAATCACATGGAGAGTTTGTGTGTATATATGCATTAAAAACTAAAAGTACGTTTTATTATGTCTTGTGTTATGATTAATATATAACTAGGGTGATAATACAAAGAACTTGGACAAGTGGACACACAAATATTGATCGTTGCATACATTTGTATATCGTTTCCAAAATTGAACATTATTACAAAATTAAGTTTGTAGATTAAAAATATATTTACTGACTACAAGATTCAGAAGTAGCGTTGAACTTTTAGAGATAAATTCACTAACTAACTTTGTACATTAGCAAGAAAATCACCAACATAAAACAACAGAGTAGTTTTTGTTACTTTATCTGAAAGTTCAACATAACTAAAATAAATAGTAATGGATTTTGTGCTTTAGAGAGAAAGATGATCGTCCTCATGTCACCAGTCACCTCCATCTCTTTCTCCCTCTTTCTTCGTTTTCCGCGTAAATTGCCACAAACTAACTTCCAAGCCACACACGTGGTGAAGCGTAGCTACGTGTCTCACATGACACACATTAAAAGGTCCAAAGCCAACCAGTACACGCCACATGACCCAAACAACTGTTCATTTCATTGCAAATTTAATAGATAGGTAAATGCTAGTTTGTTCGTAAACTAATGAGTTTCCACTCATGCTACGTCATGAAGAAAACGTATATATATTACCAAAAAAAGGTTTATTTGGTTTAGTGTATAGATATAATTTCATAGTAATCATATCATAAATCTTGTCCTTCCCATTATTTTTTAATAATCTTACCTTTAACATTACTAAAACTATAGTATACAAACTTTGTATTCGTATTCAACGAAGAATTAATACATATAAAGAGATTTACACATTTGAAAACATAATCAGTGGAAATTATTTCTAAAAAGCCTAATGGTGGAAATATGAACATAAGTGATGGATTACCGATAAAAATCCATCACAATCTTATCACAAATTTTATCCTTAACGTTATTTATCACTAATCTTTAACATAACTGAATGATTATTGATGAATATTACTAATAGTATTATGTATTTTTTCCTAAAGTAGTATTTTATGGAGTTAAATTAGTAATTGATCACTAACTCTGTCAGTCATACTCATTATTCTTGTAGTGAAACAAGTCTTTGTTTTTATTCATTAATTTAAATGTAATAAATAATATCAAAATTTTGTTCCTTTGCTTAAAAAATAAACGAATATAAATGAACTTTTTAATACATTTTATTAATTTATAAGCCCTAAGACTATGTGTAATACTATACCTCATAACATTTTGCACCAAATTTAGGGCAAGTTCAAATCATAACTTTGGTTTTTTTAGTTTATTTTTAACAAATTTTTATTAATATCGATAATCCATCTGTTATGATCATATTTCCACCACAAAACTTTTTAGAAATACTTATTTTTACATTTTTCAAATGTATAAGTCTTTTTATATGTATTCTTTGTTGAATATGAATGCAAAGTTAGTATACCATACTTTCAGTAATGTTAAAGATAAGATTAGTGATCAATTATATTAAGGATAATATTTGTGATCGAATTATATCAATAATCCATTATTTAATTTCATATTTCCACCATTAGGCAATTTAAAAATAATTGCTACTAGCTTTTACGTTTTCAAATGTATAAGTCTCTTCATATGTATCATTCATTGAATATGAATACAAAGTTCCTATACCATACTTTTGGTTTTGTAATATAATTTTAATTTCCAGTATTTATAATTTGTTATTAAATTTTCAGATATGCATATATAATTAATTTTAGTTTTAATAAACTTGCCTAGGAAAAAGCATTGTCGTTAGTTTTTCAAAGCTATCATGATGTCTTTTGTGTGTGTTTGTTATATATTATCACTACTCTGTTGGTGAAACAATCGTTACTACCTAGCTTGGAAGACTTGTCACTAATATGTCACTTATGAAATCAGCGGTAATCAAATTACCTATGCCTTCAACGACAAATTTCTAGTGGAATCAACCATCGATGAAGGTCTTTATCTTGTTATGCTTGGTCACTTATGTTTATAAACGTTTGATAATTTGTTTGTTAATGTTTATTTGCATCCGTTCATGTATGCCCGTTTATACCTTAATATTACACAAACGCATACATTTATAATCTACGCAATACGTAAGATTTACTTAAATGAATGGAGAAGAACAAACGCGTTAGAATATTAATATTATGAATATATTAAATTAAATGTTTATATATGCTTGACTTTATATATCTATATTCGTTGTTTGTTTTTTCCTATTTGTTTGTTTATCTTAGTTTACTATCATGAAGGAATGGAACAACATAATAAAACTTATTCTCTTAATTAGTGTACATGAAAAAAAAAAAAACTGATTCTACAAGTATCTGCATTCGGTATTTATTCCGTCAAAATTCAAATAAATAAATCTAAAGAAGCCTCATTTGTGCTTGTTTGATTGTTTACGACCCTAGTTACATAAAAAATAACTCTTGGTTAGATATCAAATGTTATATCAAAACATCGGCTTTCTGATGCATACATTAGTCTGACTAATCTATTTACATTACATGATGATGAATAGTGTTTTATAATCTTTTACTGTACCTGTGTACAAGTATTTTATGCATCTGATAAATTGTTGTGTGTGTTGGAAACAGATTAGATCAGAGATGGTCGACATAATAGGCTATACGAAGTATTTATTTTTACTCCATAATATGTGTAATAGAGCTTCACAAATGGACCTAAGCTTGAAATGAGCCTGCAGTGTCCAAGTTTGGAGCTAAAAAGACTAGTGGTTTAATGGGCTAATGGTTTCTTTTAGGCTTTGTCAGGCCCATGCGCTTCAATTTCAGTAATGGGCTCATGACATTCAATCTAGTCCTATAGAAAACAAGCGTTGTTCTATTTCACTTATGGTCATAATAATCACATTAGTTTTTTTTATTTTTATCTTTAAAATTATATTAAAATCATTATATTTTTTAATTAAATAATATATTTTATACATTGATCATATTATCTTTTCTTTCTGCTCCACTCACAACAATTTTTAAAATATTAAAAAATTGATAGGGATTGAATAGTGATTCCCAAATATACATATGAACATTAACATTTTTTCTCTACTCTACTCACAACCTCTTACAACCATTTTACAATATACTTTAGTATGTTTGTATACATTATTATAATAAAAAGATTTATAATTTAAGCATTTGATTTGTTAGTTTACATATTAAAATTCATTATCAGTTAATAGTAGATAGATTCGGGAATTATAAATTTAAAGTTAACCAGAAGTTGTCAATTGTCACCTCTAATAATTCGTTTATTATTATGGTTATTTATTAATTATGTGATTTACTTAATATATGATACGGTATAAACTAAATGATATTAATAGAAATATTTTATAAATAAATTTTGTAGAGAACAGATGTTATAATTTACAGTTACTCTTAATTAGATGCAAAGTGTTATGAGGTATCGTATTACACGTAGAACTGTTTGTAAAAAAGTGTATTTATATTTTTTATTAATTAACCAAATGAAAATATATGTAATTTCTTTTTAAAATTAAATTATTAATTAAAATAAACAAATAAAAATAAATGCAAATGTTAACTACAATAATTTAATGGGTATGGCTGATGAGTCGGTAGCGATAAATTACTGATCTAATTACTTAAGATCTAATTTAGGAAAATATGATCTTACCATTAGTAATATCCGTCAATAATCCTTCAATAATATAAAGGATAAGATTACCGATTAGTAATAGTAATCCTTCAATTGAAACGTAATTATATCAGTAATCCATTACTACTGTTCTTATCTCTTACACTGTGCATTCTATAAATAATTTTTATTCAACTTTCACAAAAGTATTTTTGATGCCCCGCTCCTTCGTAATCTGTGGCAAATTATGATTACAAATACCGCTCAAACCTTGTTTCCAAAACGTATTTTTTTTTGTTTTCAAGTGCATAAGTCTCTTGATATGTGTTCTTCGTTAAATATGTATGCAAAGTTTGTTTACCACTCATTTTGTTTAGTAATAAAATTCTAATTTTCAGAATTTATACTTTTTCTTTAATATATCATATAGAAAAAAGTATTTAATTTTGTTAACTTACCGATGGAATAGCTGTCAGTAATTTTTTAAAACTATTTTCAGTAAAGATGTAACTAGTATATGTTGGTCACAAATCGTCGTTCCTCTGTCAATGAAATAGTTATTGCAACCATGAATGATCGACTTGTCAGAAATTTGTCATTAAAGAAATCATATGTAATCCGTTGCTAATATGTTTATAATCATACTACTGACGCCATGATTTCTAACGGATCCTCTTCGGTAACCGATTCATCAACAAAGTATACCTATGGACTTGCTTTATTGAAACTAGGAAATTAGTATGCCTTAGGTATTCATTGTGACATGTATGGCTTCCCGTTAGCGTTTTAGCATTTATACTATTAATAAGCATTATTAATATTCCATATGACACTAACTAAAATCATTTTTCACTCACGAAAACCTTTTAAGCAAAATATTATGTATATGTAAAATTTACAAGTCATTCATTAACAGTAACTTACAACTTTTCTTAATAGTGAACTACAAAAGGTTTAAGCAACATGGTTTATCTTTTTTACTGTCTTTTTCTTTTACGTTATATATTTGTTTTGCGGCTATGGTAGTAAGAACAAACTTTGTTGACGTAGTTAACACCCTTTCACTTTAATCGTATGTCATCCTCATTAAACCTCCTCCGTTACTTTTTCTATTTTTGGCTAAAGTTGAGTTCATGAAATAATCATACATTGCCCCTCATGTTCACAATATTATATCTTGAGCACTCTAACTTTCATTACTAATTTTCTTTTCACCTTTTTATTGGTTTAAAAGAATTTTTTTAATTTGAATTTTTTTTATATTTTAAGATTTTAGCGATTTTTTTACATTTGTTTTACTATTATAACTGATACACAAGTAAATTATATCCTGACCATATGTTTTTTAAGTAGCTTCTTTTTTCGTCAAAGTTTATTTTCATAATAACATGATAACTTCCCAGATTTCGAACATACTCTTGCGACTGCTTATTTTAATCCAAAATTGAGGTTATGTGAAACACGACTAATACCTGTAGCTTCATTTGTTAATGTTAGTTAACATATTACTACATTAGGTTTCACTTAAAAAAGATGTTATCTCGTCGCATGACGTAATTACAATTATTAATTTCTTAGATCATTGAATTTCAAAGTAACTACAAATCAAACACGCAATGTCACACATCAAGTCATTTATTCATCTAATAAATACATAAAATGCTATAAAATGAATTACAAAAAATACCAATACAATAAATAAATTGAATAAACAAACCAAACATATTCCATATCAATTAAGTGTATTGTTACGCTTGTTTTTGTTTAAAAACCAGCTTTAAAGGTGTTTCTCTTTTTAGCGCCATGCCGAATTTCTCATTCATGTCAAGCTTTAACGGATCATCACCATCTGGAAGCGTCCAGTCAAACTCACGAATCAAAGACGCCAAAATAAATTCAATGCTCATCATGCCCGATGGCAATCCTGGACACATCCTCCTCCCTGACCCAAACGGAATCAGTTCAAAGTCCTGACCTTTATAATCTAGTTTTGAGTCAACGAATCTTTCTGGCTTAAATGACAAAGGTTCATCCCAGATCTTAGAGTCTCTGCCCATTGCCCAAACATTAACAAATATTTTAGCATTCGTAGGTATTTTGTAGTTCATAACCTCACAAGTTTCAGCCGCCATATGAGGAAGAAGAAGAGGCACAGATGGGTGTAATCTAAAGACTTCTTTTATGCAAGCTTGTAGATAAGTCAATTTGGATGGCTGAAAGTTTGCGATTTCATGTGAATTGATTTCCTTTTTCATCTCTCTTTCTATTTTTGACATGACTTCTTTGTGTCTCACAAGCTCACTCATAGCCCATATCATTGTACGTGTTGTAGTGTTTGTTCCTGCTAGAAACAATTCCTGGAAAGACAAGTTGAACTTATAAACATCAGATATGCAAAAAATCATTTGGAAAGATACTTTTGATGAAATGATCTAAAGTTTTGATGGTCAATGGTGTGTTCAATACACTCTTAATGAACTATTTTGCAAGTGCATTCATCTATTTACTTTTTATGATATCAAACCTTGATAATTTAGAGTAATTGTACAACACTGAAATTAAAAAAAAATTATTTACCATAATCAATTGATTGATTTGGTTGTTTGAGAATCCATTTTCCAGCAATTTATCCAGGAAAGAATGTGCTTGATCCGAAGACCATGTTGAAGAACTAACTTGAGTTCTTCTTTCTTCTATTATATCCTCCCAGGAAGCAAATATCTTCGCGAAAAGTTTCAAGGTTCCCCTCTTTATTCCATGCAGATCAAATCTTTCAAGCATCGGATAAAATGAAGCTAAATCTATTGTGCTCCCTGATAGTTCGAGTAGTTTCTTCACCGACTCTTTCAACCCATTGTGAGTACCGTGTTCGTCATTCAATTCGAGCAAATCTTTGCCGAGAATAATGGAACTCAACGTGTTGAACAATGTAACAAAAATAACATCCTCAATGTTAATCACTTCTCCTTGATTTTTACGCAAGAAATCCAACATTTCTCTTAATTTATCATGTCGCAATCGAGACTGAGATTCTAAGGCTTTAGCCGAGAAAAGTTCAGTTCGACATAGGGTTCTTAAGGTTTTCCATGTTTGGTTGGACGCGGACCACATAAGGGAGTGAGGTAGCAGGTGCGCATGTTTCATTGAAGTAGGCACAACACGTGAGGAAAGAAGGCGATCTTGAGTTTTGAGGATTCCCATGGCTGCCTCGGGT
Source organism: Flaveria ramosissima (assembly GCA_025215565.1). NCBI lineage: Eukaryota > Viridiplantae > Streptophyta > Magnoliopsida > Asterales > Asteraceae > Flaveria > Flaveria ramosissima. Next base: position 4,586,030 of record CM046039.1, read on the forward strand.
GAAGAGGCAACCACAACAAGTTGTGTACCAAAGTGTAGAGATATGAGAGGGCCGTACTCTTTAGCTATATTAGCCATGGATACATGAGGGTTCTCCCCGACTTGATGTAAGTTTCCAATAATTGGCAATCGTGGTGGACCAAGGGGAAGATTTCTGATATCCTTAAAAAACAATAGTTTTGTTTGCTTGATGATGAATAAAATGAAAATGATGGTTGAGAGAGCAAAAAGTGAAGTCAAGAGAATATAATCTCTAAGAAAAGATGTAAGATCCATTAGCACGTTGTGATTGAGACTTAAAGGGTTTGTGAATGGTTTTGTGGGCATTCATTGGGTCTATTTATAGGATTAATGACCATATGTACACCACTTCTGCTTATTTAATCCCCAGACCAAGAAATACTATTGAGGGTTTGCAAATGTTGACAAATTATGAGAGTCTGCAGATGTTGACCAGAACCAAATTGATTTTAATATATATGTTGATAATGCAAGAGGTACGAGTTATTTTCATAAACCGTGTGATCGCCAATGTTTACCTCTTTGTTTATATGTAGAAATTTTATGGAGGGTCTAAAAATGTTGGCAAACACAAAGTTTCAAGATTTGGTAAAACATGCTTGTTTTATATTTAGTTAATGAAGCGCGTATGATGTTATCTTTTTAATAATTTTTGAAACGTATTTATTAGCAAAATAGCACAACATGGTACCAATATGATGCTTAAATTTATGGTTTGTTCTGTCAAAATAAAAAAAAATTGATGAATGTAGTCGACTTGAACTAAACACTTTGGGAAGTAGTTTTTACAACACTATTTTAACACATGTTAACGTTGCGTCCTAATCACTTCGTATCCTTTCTATGTTTTTTTGCCCCTTCTATAGTAATATGCTCTTGTATATATCTATTCAACTTAAAAAATTACATAGATTAAATAAATATCAATAATTTTGTGGAAGGATTATTTGGTTGACATTGACCTTTAACTTAAAAAATAATAGTACTGATTTTGACGTATCATAATATATTACTTCACAAAATGCAAGTTGTTAAGATTTTCAATAAACAATCAAGTGTTCGATCCTTCGTGGTAAAGATTAGGATAAATTAAACGATTAGAAGAAGTGAGTTGATAAATTCAAATGTTAAAAATGAATTCAAAGTAAAACAAGAGGTTCCAAATAGCATCATCAAATGGAAAATCTTTTACTGACCTTTTTAAAAGCACAACTTTTTATTATAAAACTAGCTTAAAAAAACTTATGTATTAAATGGATATAATAAATTATACATGTTAATTCATTAGGTTTTATGATTGTTTTGTATGTTATATCATTATCATTTGGTGAAATAAAAAAATAGAAATATCTAAGAAAATATAAAAAATAACAAAAAATTATAAATTATAAAATTGTATTTTAAGATAATACATACTACAAAGTCATATACTTTAGTATGTTTGTATACATTATTATAATAAAAAGATTTATAATTTAAGCATTTGATTTGTTAGTTTACATATTAAAATTCATTATCAGTTAATAGTAGATAGATTCGGGAATTATAAATCAAAAGTTAATCAGAAGTTGTCAACTGTCACCTCTAATAATTCGTTTATTATTTTGGTTATTTATTAATTATGTGATTTACTTAATATATGATATGGTATAAACTAAAATGATATTAATAGAAATATTTTATAAATATTTTTTTAGAGAACAGATGTTATAATTTGCCGTTACCCTTAATTAGATGCAAAGTGTTATGAAGTATCGTATTACACGTAGAACTTTTTGTAAAAAGTGTATTTATATTTCTTATTAATTAACCAAATGAATAAATATATATGTAATTTCTTTTTTATATTAAATTATTAATTAAATAAACAAATAAAAATAAAAGCAAATGTTAAGTACAATAATTTAATGGGTATGGCTCATGAGTCGGTAGCGACAAATTACTAATCTAACTACTTAAGATCTAATTTAGGAAAATATGATATTACCATTAGTAATATCCGTCAATAATCATTCAATAATTTAAAGGATAAGATTACCGATTAGTAACAGTAATCCTTCAGTTGCAACGTAATTATATCAGTAATCCATTACTATTGTATTTATGTCTTATACTGTGCATTCTATAAATAATTTTTACTCAACTTTCACAAAAGTATTTTCGATGGCCCGCTCCTTCGTAATCTGTGGCAGATTATGATTACAAATAACGCTCAAACCTTGTTTCCAAAACGTATTTTTTTGTTTTCAAGTGCATAAGTCTCTTGGTATGTGTTCTTCGTTAAATACGTATGCAAAGTTTGTTTACCACTCTTTTAGTTTAGTAATAAAATTCTAATTCTCAAAATTTATACTTTTTCTTTAATTTATCATATAGACAAAAGTATTTAATTTTGTTAACTTACCGATGGAATAGCTGTCAGTAGTTTTATAAAACTATTTTCAGTAAAGATGTAACTAGTATATGTTGGTTATAAATCGTCGTTTCTCTGTCAATGAAATAGTTATTGCAACCATGAATGATCGACTTGTCAGAAATTTGTCATTAAAGAAATCATATGTAATCCGTTGGTAATATGTTTATAATCATACTACCGACGCCATGATTTCTAACGGATCCTCTTCGGTAACCGATTCATCAACAAAGTATGCCTATGGACTTGCTTTATTGAAACTAGGAAATTAGTATGCCTTAGGTATTTATTGTGACATGTATGGCTTCCCTAGCGTTTTAGCATTTATACTATTAATAAGCATTATTAATATTCCATATGACACTAACTAAAATCATTTTTCACTCACGAAAACCTTTTAAACAAAATGTTATGTATATGTAAAATTTACAAGTCATTCATTAACAGTAACTTACAACTTTTCTTAATAGTAAACTACAAACGGTTTAAGCAACATGGTTTATCTTTTTTATTGTCTTTTTCTTTTACGTTATATATTTGTTTTGCGGCTATGGTAGTAAGAACAAACTTTGTTGACGTAGTTAACACCCTTTCACTTTAATCGTATGTCATCCTCATTAAACCTCCTCCGTTACTTTTTCTATTTTTGGCTAAAGTTGAGTTCATGAAATAATCATACATTGCCCCTCATGTTCACAATATTATATTTTGAGCACTCTAACTTTCATTACTAATTTTCTTTTCACCTTTTTATTGGTTTAAAAGAATTTTTTTAATTTGAATTTATTTATATTTTAAGATTTTAGCGATTTTTTTACATTTATTTTACTATTATAACTGATACACAAGTAAATTATATCCTGATCGTATGTTTTTTAAGTAGCTTCTTTTTTCGTCAAAGTTTATTTTCACAATAACATGATAACTTCCCAGATTTCGAACATACTCTTGTGACTGCTTATTTTAATCCAAAATTGAGGTTATGTGAAACACGACTAATACCTGTAGCTTCATTTGTTAATGTTAGATAACATATTACTACATTAGGTTTCACTTAAAAAAGATGTTATCTCGTCGCATGGCGTAATTACAATTATTAGTTTCTTAGATCATTGAGTTTCAAAGTAACTACAAATCAAACACGCAATGTCACACATCAAGTCATTTATTCATCTAATAAATACATAAAATGCTATAAAATGAATTACAAAAAATACCAATACAATGAATAAATTGAATAAACAAACCAAACATATTCCATATCAATTAAGTGTATTGTTACGCTTGTTTTTGTTTAAAAACCAGCTTTAAAGGTGTTTCTCTTTTTAGCGCCATGCCGAATTTCTCATTCATGTCAAGCTTTAACGGATCATCACCATCTGGAAGCGTCCAGTCAAACTCACGAATCAAAGACGCCAAAATAAATTCAATGCTCATCATGCCCGATGGCAATCCTGGACACATCCTCCTCCCTGACCCAAACGGAATCAGTTCAAAGTCCTGACCTTTATAATCTAGTTTTGAGTCAATGAATCTTTCTGGCTTAAATGACAAAGGTTCATCCCAGATCTTAGAGTCTCTGCCCATTGCCCAAACATTAACAAATATTTTAGCATTCTTAGGTATTTTGTAATTCATAACCTCACAAGTTTCAGCCGCCATATGAGGAAGAAGAAGAGGCACAGATGGGTGTAACCTAAAGACTTCTTTTATGCAAGCTTGTAGATAAGTCAATTTGGATGGCTGAAAGTTTGCGATTTCATGTGAATTGATTTCCTTTTTCATCTCTCTTTCTATTTTTGACATGACTTCTTTGTGTCTCACAAGCTCACTCATAGCCCATATCACCGTACGCGTTGTAGTGTTTGTTCCTGCTAGAAACAATTCCTGGAAAGACAAGTTGAACTTATAAACATCAGTTATGCAAAAAAATCATTTGGAAAGATACTTTTGATTAAATGAACTAAAGTTTTGATGGTCAATGGTGTGTTCAATACACTCTTAATGAACTATTTTGCAAGTGCATTCGTCTATTTACTTTTTATGATATCAAACCTTGATAATTTAGAGTAATTGTACAACACTGAAATTAAGAAAAAATTATTTACCGTAATCAATTGATTGATTTGGTTGTTTGAGAATCCATTTTCCAGCAATTTATCCAGGAAAGAATGTGCTTGATCCGAAGACCATGTTGAAGAACTAACTTGAGTTCTTCTTTCTTCTATTATATCCTCCCAGGAAGCAAATATCTTCTCGAAAAGTTTCAAGGTTCCCCTCTTTATTCCATGCAGATCAAATCTTTCAAGCATCGGATAAAATGAAGCTAAATCTATTGTGCTCCCTGATAGTTCGAGTAGTTTCTTCACCGACTCTTTCAACCCATTGTGAGTACCGTGTTCGTCATTCAATTCGAGCAAATCTTTGCCGAGAATAATGGAACTCAACGTGTTGAACAATGTAACAAAAATAACATCCTCAATGTTAATCACTTCTCCTTGATTTTTACGCAAGAAATCCAACATTTCTCTTAATTTATCATGTCGCAATCGAGACTGAGATTCTAAGGCTTTAGCCGAGAAAAGTTCAGTTCGACATAGGGTTCTTAAGGTTTTCCATGTTTGGTTGGACGCGGACCACATAAGGGAGTGAGGTAGCAGGTGCGCATGTTTCATTGAAGTAGGCACAACACGTGAGGAAAGAAGGCGATCTTGAGTTTTGAGGATTCCCATGGCTGCCTCGGGTGAAGAGGCAACCACAACAAGTTGTGTACCAAAGTGTAGAGATATGAGAGGGCCGTACTCTTTAGCTATATTAGCCATGGATACATGAGGGTTCTCCCCGACTTGATGTAAGTTTCCAATAATTGGCAATCGTGGTGGACCAGGGGGAAGATTTCCTATATCCTTAAAAAACAATAGTTTTGTTTGCTTGATGATGAATAAAATGAAAATGATGGTTGAGAGAGCAAAAAGTGGAGTCAAGAGAATGTAATCTCTAAGAAAAGATGTAAGATCCATTAGAACGTTGTGATTGAGACTTAAAGGGTTTGTGTGGTTTGTGAATGGTTTTGTGGGCATTCATTGGGTCTATTTATAGGATTAATGACCATAGGTACACCACTTCTGCTTATTTAATCCCAAGACCAAGAAATTCTATTGAGGGTTTGCAAATGTTGACAAATTATGAGAGTCTGCAGATGTTGACCAGAACCAAATTGATTTTAATATATATGTTGATAATGCAAGAGGTACGAGTTATTTTCATAAACCGTGTGATCGCCAATGTTTACCTCTTTGTTTATATGTAGAAATTTTATGGAGGGTCTAAAAATGTTGGCAAACACAAAGTTTCAAGATTTGGTAAAACATGCTTGTTTTATATTTAGTTAATGAAGCGCGTATGATGTTATCTTTTTAATAATTTTTGAAACGTATTTATTAGCAAAATAGCACAACATGGTACCAATATGATGCTTAAATTTATGGTTTGTTCTGTCAAAATAAAAAAAAATTGATGAATGTAGTCGACTTGAACTAAACACTTTGGGAAGTAGTTTTTACAACACTATTTTAACACATGTTAACGTTGCGTCCTAATCACTTCGTATCCTTTCTATGTTTTTTTGCCCCTTCTATAGTAATATGCTCTTGTATATATCTATTCAACTTAAAAAATTACATAGATTAAATAAATATCAATAATTTTGTGGAAGGATTATTTGGTTGACACTGACCTTTAACTTAAAAAATAATAGTACTGATTTTGACGTATCACAATATATTACTTCACAAAATGCAAGTTGTTAAGATTTTCAATAAACAATCAAGTGTTCGATCCTTCGTGGTAAAGATTAGGATAAATTAAACGATTAGAAGAAGTGAGTTGATAAATTCAAATGTTAAAAATGAATTCAAAGTAAAACAAGAGGTTCCAAATAGCATCATCAAATGGAAAATCTTTTACTGACCTTTTTAAAAGCACACCCTTTTATTATAAAACTAGCTTAAAAAAACTTATGTATTAAATGGATATAATAAATTATACATGTTAATTCATTAGGTTTTATGATTGTTTTGTATGTTATATCATTATCATTTGGTGAAATAAAAAAATAGAAATATCTAAGAAAATATAAAAAATAACAAAAAATAAATATAAAATTGTATTTTAAGATAATACATACTACAAAGTCATATACTTTAGTATGTTTGTATACATTTTTATAATAAAAAGATTTATAATTTAAGCATTTGATTTGTTAGTTTACATATTAAAATTCATTATCAGTTAATAGTAGATAGATTCGGGAATTATAAATCAAAAGTTAACCAGAAGTTGTCAACTGTCACCTCTAATAATTCGTTTATTATTTTGGTTATTTATTAATTATGTGATTTACTTAATATATGATATGGTATAAACTAAAATGATATTAATAGAAATATTTTATAAATAATTTTTTAGAGAACAGATGTTATAATTTGTCGTTACCCTTAATTAGATGCAAAGTGTTATGAAGTATCGTATTACACGTAGAACTTTTTGTAAAAAGTGTATTTATATTTCTTATTAATTAACCAAATGAATAAATATATATGTAATTTCTTTTTTATATTAAATTATTAATTAAATAAACAAATAAAAATAAAAGCAAATGTTAACTACAATAATTTAATGGGTATGGCTGATGAGTCGGTAGCGACAAATTACTAATCTAACTACTTAAGATCTAATTTAGGAAAATATGATATTACCATTAGTAATATCCGTCAATAATCATTCAATAATTTAAAGGATAAGATTACCGATTAGTAACAGTAATCCTTCAGTTGCAACGTAATTATAACAGTAATCCATTACTATTGTATTTATGTCTTATACTGTGCATTCTATAAATAATTTTTACTCAACTTTCACAAAAGTATTTTCGATGGCCCGCTCCTTCGTAATCTGTGGCAAATTATGATTACAAATACTGCTCAAACCTTGTTTCCAAAACGTATTTTTTTTGTTTTCAAGTGCATAAGTCTTTTGGTATGTGTTCTTCGTTAAATACGTATGCAAAGTTTGTTTACCACTCTTTTAGTTTAGTAATAAAATTCTAATTCTCAAAATTTATACTTTTTCTTTAATTTATCATATAGACAAAAGTATTTAATTTTGTTAACTTACCGATGGAATAGCTGTCAGTAGTTTTATAAAATTATTTTCAGTAAAGATGTAACTAGTATATGTTGGTTATAAATCGTCGTTTCTCTGTCAATGAAATAGTTATTGCAACCATGAATGATCGACTTGTCAGAAATTTGTCATTAAAGAAATCATATGTAATCCGTTGGTAATATGTTTATAATCATACTACCGACGCCATGATTTCTAACGGATCCTCTTCGGTAACCGATTCATCAACAAAGTATGCCTATGGATTTGCTTTATTGAAACTAGGAAATTAGTATGCCTTAGGTATTCATTGTGACATGTATGGCTTCCCTAGCGTTTTAGCATTTATACTATTAATAAGCATTATTAATATTCCATATGACACTAACTAAAATCATTTTTCACTCACGAAAACCTTTTAAACAAAATGTTATGTATATGTAAAATTTACAAGTCATTCATTAACAAGTAACTTACAACTTTTCTTAATAGTAAACTACAAACGGTTTAAGCAACATGGTTTATCTTTTTTACTGTCCTTTAACTTAAAAAATAATAGTACTGACCTTTAACTTAAAAAATAATAGTACTGATTTTGACGTATCATAATATATTACTTCACAAAATGCAAGTTGTTAAGATTTTCAATAAACAATCAAGTGTTCAATCCTTCGCGGTAAAGATTAGGATGAATTAAACGATTAGAAGAAGTAAGTTGATAAATTCAAATGTTAAAAATGAATTCAAAGTAAAACAAGAGGTTCCAAATAGCATCATCAATTTTATTGACCTTTTTAGAAGCACACCCTTGTATTAAAAAACTAGCTTAGAAAAAACTCACATGTTACGTGGATGTAATAAATTTAACATGTCATGTCATTAAGTTTTATGAATGTTTTGTATGTTATATCATTAACATTTGGTGAAATAAAAAAATGGAAATATCTACGAAAATATAAAAAATAACAAAAGTTTATAAATTATAAAAATGTATTTTAAGATAAGACATACTACAAAATCAAATACTTTAGTTTGCTTTTATACATTTTTATAATAAAAAGATTTTTAATTTAAGTATTTGATTGTTTAGTTTACATATTAAAAATCATTATCATTTAATAAGAGAGGGAGACAGAAAACATAAAGTTAAAGTTAATAAGTTAAATTATTAACAACTTAAACTTATTTATAAACAAAGATAACCGTGAAAGAAAGATAGCCAATGAACTAGGCATAATGCTTATTTAGTTTTTATTCTTAAAGTGTTTAAATGTTATTTTAGTTCATTTTCTTCGTTGGAAACTTGCAGTATTTAAAAAAAATCATAATTTATTCAACTATTCAGATTTAAATATGTATGTATAGAAATGAATTCTAATCTAGAAGAACTGTTATTGTATTCTTAATGTACTCAAGCGAGGGCCATCAGACGTGGAGAAACTCATCTGCATAGTTAATCTAGTGATTTGTTAGGTGTATTAGAGCATCACAGACTCACAGTCGCCAGAACTTATCGAAAAATCACATATCACAAAGAGTGGAGGGGGAGTGATGAATAATGGTTGTGCCTATGTTCGAGTGGTGGTTGTATTTTGTCGACATTAAGGAATAACGACGAAGTTAGTTATGTTTAATTCAATGTTTAATGAATAGTTATGTTTATATTTATGCTTTAATTTATGTTTTAATTAATTATATCTTAGCAATTTATGTAAGTTTAATTTTAGTTAATTTTTATTTTTAGCTTAAAAGAATATAAGTTCTCTATTATAGGTTTATAAAAAAAAGTAAGTAACTAAAATGAACAAAGGAAAAAGTTATAAAAAATTAAAACTTTTTAAAATATATTTACTAAAAGTTTGAAATTAATTAATTAACGATATTTAAAAGAAGTTTGTGTAAAAGTGTTGAGAAAAAAACAAAGAATAAAAGTAAGTAAATAAAATAAAAGAATGAAAGAAAGAGATATAAGATTAGTATAAATTATATTTTTCGTCTTTTAAAGGTAAGGGTAAAAAAGTCATTTTCTATGAACTTAACAAAAAAATTTAATTTCAATTAGTGGAAATGACAGAAAATAAACAAATTTTCAAACAAAACACTTAAAATTCTTAATTTTAATCGAGAATATTTGTAATTTACTCAAGGTAATATTATAGGTGATGTGATATTAAAAGCCTAATAATATCCAATAAAAAATATATTTTGTTACAATTGATAATGTTGGTGGCAGAAAGTACACTACAAGAAACAAGAGCTATAGCAGCAACATAAAATGTTGCTATAGCATGGAAATAATGTTGCCAAAGGCTATAGTAACAACATTTAGTCATCTTGTTGTCACAATTACTTCTCACGTAAGGTTAAAAAAATTAGAAATAGAAGTCTTCACTATAGGGTACACATATGACGACATCATGTTATTTTTACAAGGTTGTGAAAAAATTCTTTAAAATAAACTAAGTGTTATACATTTATTTTCCAGCTCTTTAAAATACATTTAATCCGGTCTCAACTGTCCAACCTGTTCAAAACCACTAACATTTTAAAAAACCCGATACATATTAAAATATATAAAAATCATTCAAATATATGCCAAACATTTAACTAAACGTGATGTTCATCAATTAACCAAACAAGGCTCATTGTATTTTAATAATTGTAACTTTTATTTATTGGTCGCGATTAATCCTAACTCAGCAAATGTTTACGGATACCCCTAACTTTGAGCTTATTTTCCTTCAACGATCCTTTACCAACTAAGAGTTAACGTCCGTTGGTTATTTTTTTTGATGGAATGGGGCTAACTTTGAGGCATTTTTCTACTCCGCCGCCATCCAACCTCTATTAGGTCCGTTTTTTAGTGTCTAGCATCCATCGTCACGTGAAATCTACCTTTCACGAATGAAATGGTTCAGATCAGAAAGTGAAGACTAACAAGTTTTAGGTTACAGAAGTTTCATATTGACGGACCTGACAATTGATTTCACCTTTCGGCTTAGTGTTTTGGCCATATAAGTAGTCCACGTCATCAAAAAACTAACGGTGTTAACTTACTGTTAGTGATGGATCGTTGTAGGAAAATAAGCTCAAAGTTAGGAGTGTCTGTAAAAATTTCCTGCATTGAGATTAATCTCGGCCAATAAATGAAAGTTTTATTAAAATTCAATAACTCATCAAACAAAAACAACCTACTTAATCACTTGTGTTACCTACTTGATCATCTTTTTCATTGGGGTGACAAGACGATATGCCGAATTTGTTTTTGTTTTTGACCATCAAAAGAAGTTGATATATTTATAGTATCGGTTTATTTATTTGATGCTGTTATTTTCAACGTTCACTTGTTTTATTTTTAATCAAGACATGTATATAAGTATATTCTTCTTCGGTCTAAAAAATAATAAAGACCTTATCTCCAATTCGTCTTCATGCTAAAAGTTATTAATTTCGAACTTTCTATAATTCGTAGAAATCACAATCATCTATTGGTGGAGTTTTAGGAAATGATATCAAATCATGAATCAAAGTTTGTCACTTCAACAAAATTCTATTAAATGATAATGACTAAATCACCATTGAATGCAAGAGTAAAATGTTTCAAACAATTCTAATACTTCAATTTAGGAACTTACAAGACATCTTATAAAAAATTTCAGTAAAAAAAACTTTCAAATTTCCTTTTCTATCCATAAAATTCCCAAGTCTAATATCAAGAAAATAAGAAAGGGGTAATATGGTCTTTTTAACCTTTTATATTTACATTTTCAATTCCATCAAGATTCTGATAATTTAATTTCAATCATGATTATAATTTCATTAAAAACATTCCACAAACCAAAAATACTTATTTTAACCATATCTTTTAAACCAGCTATTGAATAAAGCGATCTAAATATAAGATTGTTACTTATGTAACTTACGAATCTGTTGAATGCCAATTAAATTTGTATGAATATAGTTACAATAAATTCATTTAAATAGTCATTCTGTTGTTGGACTCAAACATAATAATCTGATTAAAAATGGCTTCATGTTAATTAAATTCTCTGAGTATTAGTACTTATTCAAGCAACCACATTTTAAAAAGAAAAACCAATTCAACTCCATAGGTAACTTTTAGTTTCACAAAAATCACTTGCAACCTCAACGACATAACAGAAAAAGATAACAATGATCGAAACACGAGTCTGCGAATTACGTTAATTTCGACATTAATGTTCTTACTGGCAAAGCTGCTCGACTGCAGCCACGATCTGGGGCGGCTGAACCACGGTCCATTCTTCAAGTGTCCCTGCATATGGTGTAGGCACATCTTGTGAAGATAAACACACAATTGGTGCATCCAAATAATCTTGAAAGTTTTCATTAATTGCTGCTGTCAAACTAGCACCAATTCCGCCAGTACGCATACACTCCTCTACAATAAGCACGCGATGTGTCTTTTTAATCGAGTTCCCAATTGTGTGCAAATCAAACGGCTTCAGAGACCGAATGTCAATAACTTCAGGGTCATAACCTTTGTTGACTAGAGTCTTTGCAGCCTGCATTACATGATACCTCATTCTGGAATATGTTAAAATCGTCACATGTTGACCTGGTCTGACCATTTCAGCTTCTTCAAGGTTGAGAACATATTCTTCATCGGGGATCGTTTCTTTGAGATTATAGAGTAAAACATGCTCAAAAAGAATCACGGGGTTGTCACTACGAATAGCAGCTTTCATTAACCCCTTCGCGTTATAAGGGGTCGAGCATGCTACCATTTGGATCCCAGGAATGGATTGAAAGTATGACTCCAGTCGTTGAGAATGTTCGGCACCTAGCTGCCGCCCGACACCACCAGGTCCCCGGATTACAACCGGGATCTTGAACTGACCGCCAGATGTGTAGTGGAGCATGCCACAGTTATTGGAGATTTGGTTGAAAGCGAGGAGGAGAAAACCCATGTTCATTCCTTCGATGATTGGCCTCAAACCCATCATGGCGGCCCCGATTCCCATTCCTGTGAATGCATTTTCTGCAATTGGGGTGTCCAGAACCCTTAGATCACCGTATTTTGGAGCGAGACCTTTGGTTACCTTGTAAGACCCACCGTAGTGACCCACGTCTTCACCCATAACGCATACACGAGCATCTCTTTCCATTTCTTCTTCTAGTCCTTCCTTCAAGGCTTCAAAGAGTAACACCTCATGCCTGCAGAATGAATATAATTGTGTGTTCAAATTGATTCTGATTTTCTAAGATGAAATGCAGTAAGGAGTACACTAAAGAAAACTGAGATATGTGAAATATAACGAATATTTGCACACTTTTAAGACACAAATCAACACAAAAAATCGAACAAAAATGACATTTTTCAGCTTGTGTGGTTATTGAATGTTTACTTAAAAGCTTAACAGTTAACTGACTGAAGCAGAAGCATAATTTCGAGCAATTAAAAGTTCAAAATGAAATGTGCATTTCATGTAATTAAATCACAAAACTGCAGTGTTTATTCTCGAACAAATTGCATACAAAAGGTACATCCTTTTGTTCATTTTTCAGTTTGGGGAACATACTATATAAATCATAAGTTTTGAGGTCTAAAGTTTCAATAAAGACGCATCTTACTACTTTACATATGATTTCTTTGAATCTATGAACCTTAAAATGTCGATTTTGAAACGCTGCTTCTCAGAATGGAAATTGAATGAAATACACATTTGCCCTTTTATTCTTGCTTGTTGGTTCTCAAAGAAATGAGGGGTACTCAATTGTGTCATCTACAAGGCGACAAGATCGGGCTTGCCCAAAACCACCATACTAAGAACATAACTGAAGCTCTAAACATTTACACATGTGAATGACAAAGTTGTGTATTCCCATGAATCTTTGAAAATGGAGACAACATCAAATGGATTAAAGCTTGTTTATGCATGTTGCTAGGATTATAGGTCTATTTTCGTTGAAATTAAACAAAATTTTATAGTTTATTGTAATCTTGACCCGTGACTTGAACGTAGACATGGCTGTAGAACATATCACACTAAAATTTTGAGATAGTTTCTGAATGTGGTAATAAATTCAAAAACCAAATGAGATATTGAAGGTTAAACACACAACATATATCACTTGACCACTTGTTTTGCATGGAGTAATAATTTTCAATGATCTGATGATCAAACTATAACAAATATGTTTTCACTACGACCAAGATGTCGGTATAAAGAGAATGTGCAATAATAACTTTTGAATATTTAGCACAAACCATCTACACCTCTGACTTTTGATACTTTACTGTCAAAGTAATTCAAATTTTGAGAAGCTGCTAAGGAGTCACTCTGTTACAAATGATTCTTAAGATAAATGTATAAATCATCTAACTATCCCTCGTTATAACTAATAGTTTTATGCAAGTTGTAATAATCACTTTAAATAAACACTCCTCAAGATCGCATATAATCAAGTAATTTTCCAATATCTTATGGCAAGCCCACCAAAGAAAGAAACTAATAAATCTTCTCAAGTTTATGATTCTCTACAAAACTTATACACGAAACAGACATCAAATACAGCAGTTTCGCTCCTAATTCTGTCATTGCAATAGAATAATACGCATATAATTCAAACATAGATGCAATCAGCAAACTGAAAAGACTCCAATGAGCAGGCAGAGATACTTAAAATTCACCAAAACAACTACAAACTATACAAAACACTTACACATGTACACATATGCATATACATATAAGAGAAGATATATGCATACCCAGGTTTAGATGCAGTAGATGCTGCTGAAGTATCAGGTTTAGTCTGCAACATATGAACAATTCAAAAGTCCATTACATAATCATACAAACACAAACACAAATGTATAGAAAAAATAAAAAAAGAGAAATGACTTACTGCAACAGCATTTGTAATCAAATGATCAGCACCCCTACCCCCAATTCTCTTCAACCCATTGTTCATCTTAGCTGCATCAGATCTAACCACAAGAAAACTCGCTTTCCTCTCTGAAACCCAATTAACAAACCACACAAATCAGCAATGCGATTAACCCAAATAAACCACAAATCAAACAAATCGAAGGAAATGAAGATACCCATGAGGGATCTGCGAGAATGAAGGTGTGATTTCTTGGTGTCAAACGAGGTAGTAGCTCCGATTCTTTGGAAAATCGAAGCCATTTTGGTGAAATCGAAGAGGGGTTGTGGGTTTTTGAAAGATCAAAAGATGGGTAGAATTGAAATGAGAAAGTTGTGAGATTTATAAGGTGTTGATATCGATTTGTAAGAGGGGTTTGGGCGGAGAAAGTGAGGAAGAACACTGGTTGTTGATTGTGAGTCGATTTGATTGAGGAGTTTCAAGTGTTTTTAGACTTCGATTGTAACGCCCCTTCATTAGGTGTGTTTCGTTCAAAGAATGTGAAGAAAAATTGAAATAGTAATTTGATGTTAAAATCAAAAATGTTACTACTTTTCGGTTAAAGGTTTTAGATTTAAATCTTATAAAACGAGAGTCCGTTCATTTTAAGAATATAGTAGATTTAAAGTAGAAAATATTTTATTCAAAATATATTTTGTTGTTAAAACTTAGAAGGAATTAGTTTACCAACTAAGAATATACTATTACGATTATAACATTTTTAACATAAAAACAATAGACTGACAATCTTACTCTACAAATTTATCTCTATCATTTATTTTAACCATCTCCTTTCCTGTCCCTCTCTCATTATGTTAACCATCTCCGACCACCCCTCCATCCAAGCTACCACCATACGATTGTCACCTTCGAAAATCATACCACAGCTTTTTATCCCTCGTTGCTTTGTCCTTCTCACTGCTTCATGTTTTCGTTACATTGTACTCGGTGTGCAACACTATGTCATCAAACTCGCTGTTTGTCGCACAACTATAACCATCTCACTATCGATGCACTATATACTCGTTAATAAATGTTAATCATATTGTACATGTGTTGTTTTTGTTATATAAATATACTCTTTTCGGTTGTTTTCGTATTTTGTAGGTCGAAGAGTAAACTTATACAAAAATTTCAAGCACATACTCTAAAGCTTATACTAAAGCTTAATTGCAAAAACCAATGGACAAGACACAGTGAAGCGATTAACCTTATCTCCGGATCCTGTGTAAACAAGAGTTAAATCAAACACATCGGTAAAAAATTTCATGTTGGAGCTTGTTAGTTAAGCGGCAAGAATTCAATTTTAATTTGTGCAATTCATACGAACTGGGCCTAACTATCATTGGGCTGAATTATGGATATAAACAATTAGCATGGCCCAAAAGGAGTTATGAATAATTACAAAGGAACCGCAGAGTTGAAATTGGAGCATTTTTGGGCTGTGTTGGGCCCAGTTATGAGCAGTAGTTTACTTTCGAACGAGAGAAGAGGCCCACGCAACAGAGAACAAACAATCAATCTTATTTGTTTTACATTTAAGTTTATTATTAAGTTTCTTTACAAAACCTTAATAAGATAATTTACCGTGTGAATGTTATTCTACTTACCTTAGCTTTTACAATTGTTATTCAAAAATAAGTATAATACTTATCACATGCTGCTTGTAGATCTGATGTCTTACTTACTTTAAATATTTTGGGTTTTTTTACCGTTTAACACACTCTCTCACTACTCTAAACATATTTTAAAACACCACACCTTCTAAGATTTGCTATTTTTATTTTTTTTCTATTTACCAATGGAATGTTTAACAATGCAATAAAATCTTCAAAATTAACATTCTATTTTCACTCAAAATTTACCAATCAAACACCTTATCAATTTTAACAACATTCCAATTGTTTTGCAAAATATTCTGCGAACCAAACGTATTCTAAGTCCTCATCATCCTAAGTCCTCATCAATACTTCAAATAAAACGTAAGAGAATAATTATTGTATACGATTTTTTCTTAAATTGGCTATTAAAGTTATTGAGCATATACAATTTTCATGGACATTATGTTGATGTGTCATGTGTGGGCTAAACATGCCGACATACCAAATCACACGGAATACAGGATGTCATTTATTGATTTTTAAGCATCAAAATCGTCCAATAAGCTCATAGCTTTGAAAAAGAAAATCATTACACAATCTCAATGGGTTAGCTAAATAAACTTCCTCTCTTAAATTTATACACTAGAAACGTTAAGTAGTTTATATATATTTTTAGTATTAAAAAGTATAGAATATTATTAATGTGACAACTTAAATATGTATAACAAGTAAAGGTAAATAAAAATAAGTTACGTTTATAACAACTCATCTTACTAGATAGCCTCTATCATGCAAACCAAAAAATGACCGCAGTCAGATACATGAAATAAAAGCATTAAAAGGTTGTAAATTTGTCTTATAGATAAAGACATACGATTGGATCAAAAACTTGATAAAATAATATGACGTATAAGGGAACACCACTTAAAAATTAGAATTGTATAAAGGAGACCTAATGTGAAAAATAAGTTGATTTGAGTTTAATGCTAATTAAAGAGTTAAACATATAAAACAAAAAACAAACAAAGGCTCGTCCAATTCATGTAATGTGTCAAGTTTTAGATGAAAAACAAGATGATTGGGTTAAAGTATATATCATATTTCAATTATGAAAACTAGTTGTAAAGTTCTGATTCCGTCATTATATGAAAATATTAATATATCTTATATTATATAGACTAACCTTTAGTTGTCAATGTCATCATCCCTGCATATATACTTTAGTTGTTTGAAATTACATTTAAATATACCTTAAGTGCTTGCATGTCATATTCTTAAAATGTAGCAAAATAAAAGTTTAAATTATAAATGTATTTTTAGTAATATAAATCATAAATGAAATGAAAGTAATTGGACATAACGTACAGCCATTTAGCACAAAATAGAAACAATGCATTTAACTCGTGTTGGAGTGACGGGCTTTTACCAGTAGATTGCGTGTGAACTTATGTGTGTTAGGTTATTATTTTAAGCCACAAATTACTAAATAAAATTATTTTTTAAACATCATGTGTGTCGCATGAGTTCTACAAGTTACCATTTAATTATTTGATGTGTACTAGGGTACTTTCCTGGTTATAAGTACATAAGATCATTTTTTTAATATAAATGTGAACACTATGTCAAAAGGTCAAAATATATGATAGAATCAACTCAATACAGATATAAAAGAATAATCCCAAACAAATCTCTCAAGAACAGGAAGTCTGTTTACATGAAAAAACACTCAAAAACATCCAAGAACTAACCGATCATCAAAGCAATGACCAGATGAAAAACAAGACAGAAACAAGAATCAGTGGAACTTCAACAGCTGACAAAGGGAGTTAGGGTTTCAATAGAAAACCCTAGACGATGAGCAAAAGAGAGATGGGAGGAGCGTATGTGTTCTGAAAGAAGATCTCTGCTTTTGCGAATGTATATAAGACCAAACAGCAGCAGCTCACGAGCCCAGCAATCCCAAGCCCACGGCAACAACATGCCCAAAACAAAACAAGAAAAAAAACAAAGATATTAAAACATACATCAAATTTATGACTATTTGTACTATGTTGAAAACAAAGATAGATGTACTTATAACAAAGATATTAGAACATACATCAAAAAAACAAAGATATTAAAACATGAAATTTTAATACCTTTTAACACACTAGATGTACTTATAAATAATAGATCGTGCTCGTTTATGACTATTTGTACTATGTTGAAGTAGAGCACACCTTATAAGAGTTACTTCATGTGATATTATATCATAACACTAAAAAAATCATCGGTGCAACATAACCATTAAAGTTGTCTTTAAAAGTTATTGTTATGTATTAGTAGTTATACTTTAATTTTTATTTTTCTAAATGTCTGGTTAGTTGTTAGAAGTTAATAATGAAACCAAGTTAGTAATAATTCGTCGATGCTAAAGTTTGAACCTTAGTTATACTTTAACTGAGAATTATTAATCACAAGTAACATTTAACTCTAGATTTCAACCGCTTAAAAAACCAAAAAAACATACTCAAAGCAATGTCATGTGTTAGTTTATCATCATTAAAAGTTTAAAACTACCATTAAAATAAACATATTAGCCACGAGTTGTTTTGCAAAAGACAATATACCAACCAGAATCAAATTCCACAATCACAACACAACACGTAATTTCAATACAATTTTGATACATATTACAGCTTGTCTTTGCAATATTCACTTAAAATCTAAAAGAAATCATTAGTGTAGAGTTTTAAATGAACATATGTTACACGTTAAAACGCACTTGTTCTTCAACTAAAGTTCAAGGGATATTATAATAAATTTGAGCCCCACATTCCAAACCTCATGTTTCTTCACATGGAGGTTATAATAATATATCTTATGATCACTTTTTCAGGCATGATTTTCCTGTTTCTATGTGTGGGTAAGCTGCATATTTTGAGAAAAAGAGTGGGTTATATTTTGACAAAAATCAATATTGTATTCGGTATATGTTTAAGTAGAATATTAAAAGAATCATATAAACATTTACACAATGCATATAAAATTTGTACATATATAGTTGGAGAAAGAAATACATGATTTAAATAGTATACGATAGTGTATAAAGTTCCACTTAAGTAGAGAACAACAGCTACCGTTTAAAAAAAGTAAAAGCCAGTAAGAAATTTCAAATCAATTTAAATAACACAAAGAGATGATTAAAAATATTGTTAGAGTTACACTATGTTACTATGGCACACAAATTGTTTATTGT
Organism: Flaveria ramosissima; assembly: GCA_025215565.1. Classification (NCBI taxonomy): domain Eukaryota; kingdom Viridiplantae; phylum Streptophyta; class Magnoliopsida; order Asterales; family Asteraceae; genus Flaveria; species Flaveria ramosissima. The sequence continues at coordinate 4,605,374 of CM046039.1, forward strand.
CTAGGCTGAGTTTAACACACATTTTGTTTACTCATTACTTTAATCACAGTACATATTTTTTAATCAATAAATATTTTTAGAAACGTAAAGTGAATATTCTTAATCACCACGTAATAAAATAACCAAATCCCCAATGAAATTTCATTACTTTCTTTTACCAATCTAACACCCTACTAAACTGAATTTGAATTCCAATCCCGTGAATTCTTTATAAATTTAAAAAGGACCAAATGCAAATGTAATTTTGAGATCTTACTGCGAATGTAACAACCAGATTATCATTTATCTTCGTGATCGGATCCTTTTAAAAAATTATCATAAAATAATAACTAGTTTAGAAATAAAACTAGTTTTGTACTCCCGGTTGCGCGCGTGACGAACGGAATAAACCATCGCGTTCTACAGGCATAGCCGTTTTAACTAACGAAGCGGCCAAAAATGTATAAATAGTATAAAAGGCTCGGAGAAGACAATTCGTTTTGGCTTCAAACATTGTGCTTACCGCGGCATAACAACAAACATATCTTTTTTTGGTATCGTCATCGCCTATCAAGTGGAGGCCACCCAAAGTTTAAAAGAATGAGTACCATCATCATCATCGATCCGAGAGCATAACCATAACCGAAACGGTGACGTCTCAGACGAACCTAAGCCCATCATCATCGACGTAACATCAACATCATCATCATCAATACTGTTGCTCGACTCTCCGACTCATCATCATTAAGCAATCACCAAATACATAAAACCATCCAAACTACGTCTGAGATAAGCACAAAGCCATCATCATCGACAAACCAACAAATCAACACAAAACCATAATCATCGATATACCAACACACAATAAAATTTCAAATGATCCAACCAAAACCCAAACATGCATCACTTATAGGGTTTAAACCAACAGGGGGCCTTAAAGGTTCAGATGACCCATCATTTTCATCATCAACCTAGCTAGAAACATCGACACAGGCACCATTGTGACAGAACAAAAACAGCCTTAAAAAGAAACAAAAAGATGTAAATGAGGGTTCAAGGTTAGACACCTTAATCGAATACCTTAGATGAGGAGCTTCCCATCATCATCGAATAATTTCACCGATTCAAAGAGGAAAGGAGTAAGAATTTCCACCTAAAAAACACAAAAAACCGAAACCGAAATTGTCCACTTGAAGCGCCACCACCACCGACGACCGGACACACTGTCGGTTTACTCCATGGTAGTGGGGGTGCAGCGTCGGCGGTACAACGGAAGATGACGGCGTTAATGAAAGTCGAATCTGGTGATGTGAAGGGGTTTTCCTCCTTTTCCTCTTTAAACTCATATGGGAGGGGGAGGAATGCAACTCAGTAAACTTATGTGGTGAAACCATAAAAACCACAAAGACAACTGTTTCTTTAACTTGCATTTTAAATAGATAGGGGAATCATTACCTTTTATATTATTGTTATTTAATATCTATTTTCTTAATGTTATTATTAGAGTAAATTACATATATCATACATAAGGTTTGCTTAATTATTAGCTTCCGCTTTTAGGATTGAAAAATTATAAATTTAGTCATAAGGTTTGAGAAAATATAACATGTTTTGCCCCTAGGTCAAACCACTGTTAGTTTTTATGTTAAAATTTAAGAAATGACGATTATGCCCCTTGCCGCCACCACAACCCCACCTTGCCATTTTGTGGCGAACCTGCAACAACACCACCCTAAAACAATAACATACCCCACCTTCGCATTACCAAAATACCCCAACCCCCATCCCACATTCTGTCTCTTGTCATGGGGAAAACATTGTCGCCGACGTGTAGAGGAAAAAGTGAGCAAAGCCGGGGTGGTGGTAGTGGTGTGGTGGAGCGATGGAGGAGATAAGGTGTGTGGTGTGGTGGTGGAGATGGGGGTGTGGGGTGGTGGTGGCAAGGAGTGGTTGTGGTTTGTGGTGGTGGTGGAGATGGGGGTGTGTGGTGGTATATTGGTTGGTAGAGATGGGTTTGTGTTGGGGTGGTGGCGAGGAATAGTGGTGCGGTGGAGATGGGGATATGTGGTGGTGGTGGATTGGTAGTGGTGGTGGTTGAGATAGGGGTGTGTGGTGGTGGTAGTGATGGAGATGAGGCCTAGGGTGTTTGGTTGTGGTGGTAGAGATAGGTATGTATGGTGGTGCTGGTAAGGAGTGGTGGTGTGGTGATTGAGATGGGATTATGTGGTGGTCTAAAAAGGAAACGAGGAAAAAAAAAGAAGTGTGGGGTAAGGGTTGGAGAAAAAGAAGAAGAATGGATAAAATGATCAATTTATAGCTACTTAACGGAATTAATTATTGGTCGTTTGACCTAAAGACGAAACGTGTTTTGTTTTTTTAAACTTTAGGACTAAAGCTGTAATTTTTCTATTCTAGAGACAAAATATGAAATTTGAGCAAATCTCATAAACGATATATATAATTTACTCTTATTATTATTTAATATCATTACAATTAATATTGTTATTTAATATGATAAAGAAGCGGAAAAAAATTATTATACTAGATATGACTATATGAGTGACATGTGTACTTATTTTTATTATTATATCAAGTATAAAGATAAAGATTGTTAACTTTTTATATGAAAGTTTTCTCTAGCCAATCTAATTGCGGTTACTCGAATAACCTAAACTTAATCGACTAAATCTCAGATGGTATTATTATTAAAACGTACAAGTAATGAAGATAGTTTACTTTTCTAACAAGGGTTGGTTGTTAAATGGTAGCGTTGTTTACTTAACTAATAACACGCATACAATTTGTTTTGTAATTAGTTTGATAAAAACTTACATGTAAATTAGGTTGAGCTACTTGACTTATATAAACTTTTGAGCTGAGTCTAAGCTAGAGGTAGTACGCTCGTTAATTCACTTGAATAAATTTATATTCTTGATTTTTAATGTATCTTATTTTTCAAAGGCTTTAATTTGAGATTATTATAAATTGTTAAAGAAAACTAAATTGTATAAAAAAAATATGAAACATCATAAAAATATGAAAAGACAAGTTAACTGATTTAACAATGAGTTGGCTCAATTGAGAGTCAAGCACAAGCTTAATTTTCAACACATATTAAAGTTTACGAACCGAGCTAGTTCGACTCATATTAGTAAAAGTTTAAACCTAAAAGCTTAGCCCGACTTGCTTGTTGACTTAGTCCTATCAAAGGGTAATCTCATTGAATCAATTGGCCTTTATGTACACAATTTTCTTTAACTTTTTGTAATGGAAAATTTCTTTTAATTGTTACTCCTACCCAAAATAATTTAACTATGACTTATACAATAATGATATATCTTCGATGATGATATGTGATACAATCTAAAAGATAAATGACAAGAAAGAAAAAAAAAGTTAGTTCGATTGTATTATTTTTATGGGTAAAGGTGGTAAAATTGGTAGATCAAACAAATCGAATAGATTACACTATAGAGGCAAGTTCATTTTGAGAAAGAAAAAAACAAATCATAAATCTTAGATTGAAAAAAAATGCTCTTTTACATGTTATAATTCAAATATAAATAATTCTTTAAAGAAACACATAATCCTTGAAATTTTTTTTATCAAAATACTGAAATATTTTCTTTTTGTTAGTGTTTTATGACTTTTAAGTTTTTTTTTTCTCAATATAGCAAATTAAAAACAAGTGTTTTTTCACTCACATATGACGGTATGTCACGTGTTGATTTAGGCCTGTTCACAAGTCTAGCCAAGGTGAGCTCAGGCACAAACTCAACAAGATCAAGTTGACTCAGTTTGACTCGATTATACTTAGTTATACTATTTGCATCAACTACAAGTCAGATACTTGACTTTGTTACCTGTACAAAGAAGTACCTTATTCTAATACATCATACATATCAAAAGTGAGCTCTTTATCATTTTTTTTCGAACTAGCTGTAAACCGCTAGCTATTTTCAAACAGTCTTATGTTGTTTATGAATAAAAAGTTATAATTACTAAGGGGCTGTTTGGTAGACTCTTAATCAACCTCTTAATGATTCAGATGTCTAAATGGTTCAGATGTCTGAATGGTTCAACACTTAATTGTTTAGACTGTTTGTTTCGCGAGCAAACATTTGCCTCTGAATGGTTAAACATTATACTAACGCTGAATGGTTACGAGGTCTAATGCTGAATGGCTAAGACCTCTTATCTGAATTGGTCAGACATTTGCATTTGAATAGTTAAGTGATATACTAGCTCTTAATGGTTCAGACCTCTTAATAGTTCAACACTTAATGGTTCAAACATGTTATGATTCAGCACTTAATCATTCAAAAGTTGTCAAACAGACTAAAATAAATATATTTTGGTGTAGTTTGCGCCATGTGCACTTGAAAGTACAATAACGTGAGAAGCCGTGAAGATGGTGGCGGCGTTAATGGGTCAGTAGCAAAATCGTTTTAAACATGTTTTCATATTGTTTTCAACTTTCTAATTTCTAATTTCTATTTTCTCTGTGCGTTTCGTGTTACTTAATTTATAATATAAATATCTTCTTTTATCCTTTGCTTTATCACTTCTTGTTATGAACACACACTACGTATATCTTCATCTTCCCACCATTTCTCTCTCTCTCTATCTCTCTGAATATGAAGAGAAACTGCCATTTGGAACTCCGCCTTGTGCCGCCGCCACGGTCCCCGTTCATGTTTTCCGATCACCACCACCGTCAACAAGATCCCAAGTAAGATGTTTCATGTCTTGATGTACACAATATTATCTTACATATGTTTCATGTCTTGATGTACGCAGTATTATATTACATTTGTGTAGGAGACTGTTTTCACTGATTCAATCTATAACCACAAGAACACAAGAGAATCAAATCTGAATTTGAGTATCTAAAATTTATGATTAAAACAGAATATATATGTATATAATATTATTTATAGGAAATTGTAATTTGCTTTTCCGTTCAAGACCTACTCGAATTCAATTTTAGCGACAATATCCCAACAACTTTTTCAGTTTATCACCTACTTTTGATGATGAATTGCAATATTTTGAAGGTAATTATTAAATTATTAATTTGTTACTTATTTTTATTTTTTAATTTTGCTTGAACGTTAGTTACGAAATAAATACGATGGGTGAAGATCAAAAGGAGAAGCAAAATCAGCAGCTAACTATTTTTTACAACGGAGAGGTGAGCGTGTGTGATGTCACAGAGTTTCAGGTAATTTTCATGAAATTGCATAATTGTCATTTTATCAATTTTTTTGACTTTTTAATGACAAGCTTAAACATCCATTAACACACTCTTAAATCTGTTTATTTTCATTTTAATGAAACTTAAACACTTAAGCATCTGAAAATAACATGTCGTAAATTAAATGGTAAAATAATATTTTTACACTGTTTAAAATAGGTTAGTTCTTTTTGTTAACTTGTCAATACATTTTTAAATGTTTAAAACTGATTTATGTATTTACCTTTTCTGGTGTTATAAATACTCTATTTTCTACATTATTTATTCAATTAAATATAATTAAGACCTATTAAAAGTCTTAATAAACTATAAATAGTTTTTAACCGGTTTCATTTTCAGTTAAAGTTTCAAAATCACTATCTAAATGAGTTAACAACCTTCAATGATAATTGAGAGTTTTAAAAACTGACATCTTTTATGTTTCAAACGGCGAACAAATACACAACTTATTCTATATCTAATATACTTATAAAATAATCACATATACTCATAATCATTTGGTTGTAAAGTATATCACTTTACCACCAGAATTTCATCTTGGTGACTTTCATAGTTTTTTACTTGTTGGTTCTGTTTGAACGCGCAATAAAATATACAAACGTGGACTCATTTGCAGGCAAAAACAATAATGAAGGTAGCAAGCGAAGAGACGGATGATAAATGGAGAGTAATAGCGGGTTGCACTTCGCCGTTAATGTCGCCAATAGTATGTAGCCCAGGCATGAAGAGATCTCTACAAAGATTCCTTCAAAAGAGAAAGCATAGAGTTCAATCAACTTCTCCTTACCATACTTAGTATGTAGCTTGTATCTACAACTTCCAATTAACCATGTTCATGTCATGTATGCTTTAGCTGAGTTTGATAAAGAACTATGTTGCCCATAAATCCTCTGAAATATGTACTAGTCGATGGTAAATAAATATGTCGTTTTTATAATATTTAAAGTGCTTTTACCGTTAGAAAAATGGAAGATGATAGAGAATGTGAATGAAATGAAATACAACATATGGTAACTAAATGAAATATAAGTGTATAAATAAACTAATAGAATAAACTTTTGAAATGTACGGGTTGTGTTAACTTTGACACGGTTCTTTTAAAATAGATATGTTATTTTGTTTCTTAATACACAAGAATCTAACTAAATGTTTTACCAAAATTCAGATTAAAAATATGAAAATTACCACCATATACTTGTATTGTTTTTAATATAATCGGTTGTATATTGGTGTATATTAATATCTATATGTTTAATTAGTATATTAATATCTATATGTTTAATTAGTTATTACTAAGTATAGCCATGAAAATTTATAACAACTTAAAGAGAGTGTAACCAATAAAAAAGAGAGACAACAATTATCAAGTAGCTACGGGTGGAACTAGGGGAGGGTCAAGATGATTGTTGACCCTTTAATCATTAAACCTTGTCGGAGTTTTACACATAAAAGCTAAGTTTTTTAAGAAAAAAAAATAACACCTAGATTCCCTAAAGAGAGAGGAAAGTCAATCGATAAGATAATAAGATAAGGAACAAGAGAAAAAGAGGATGGAAATCGTTAGAGAATAGAATCTTATTAACTCTTCAATCAATAAGTTCTAGTATCACCTTTAAAAAATTTATCAATGAAACATAAGCATTGAAGAAGAATGTAACAAGATCGATGTCATTAAACACCAACTAGAAAACATTTTAACAAAGCTTCAAACTCTAATGATAAAATTGATTTTCTAAAGGAGCATCATACATCAATGTTTCATATGTCATAATTAACTCTAAACATAATAATTTAATGCCAAATAACTAATTAATAAAAAATGTGACACCATTTTCTCGTTTAGTTTATTATAATTACAGATCATACTAATTTAGTAATGAGTAACCAACTAGTATTAAGCTCCCCGTGTTGCGACGGGGACGTAAAACTGTTCACTTAGTTTTTAAATTATCATATATAACGTCAAAAGTAGAGTAAAGTGAAATTTGTACCGTCTAGTGAAAACGTATGATATTTGACTCGATGTATTTTTTTAAAGAATAAACAAAATAAAAACAAAAAAGTAAGTGTTAATTTAGTTATAAATTAACATAAATATAGTTAAGTTGCCAGTTGCCACTATTGCATATGCATGTCCACTTTATGTGTTAAAGTTAAAACTTAAAAAGAAAGAAAAATGTCTTATATATGGACCTAATATTTCAAGTAAATCATTTTATAATTTCATTTGAAATCCAACTTCTAATTAATAGACTATAGACCTAACCGATGGTTCTTTTCCAAAGTTACATATCTCATATTTTTGTGTGTTCTAAAACTACTCGCCGCTTGTCACCACCGTTGGTGACCCACACTGGCAACCGTGGCAATCCCATTCTTTTCCTCTCGCTTGCCATAAACGGAGACCGCAGTATTAAATAATAAATATCATTGTTTTATTATAGTTTAACTCAAATTGTCATCGATAGAGTACATTAAACAAATGTAAAAAAAGAAATTAAAAAACAAAACAATTGCCATCATCAGTTGTAGTTTTTTTAACCCGCCTATTTTATGAAAACTCTATTATATCTCATGTTCAAATAGACAAACCTTTCGGCTTCAGCGATGTCATCATGTGATATAATCTTAAAAATGTGAGGAAATAAAGTTTAAATGATCATAAATCGGTTTATATCTTGCACACTTCTTAGAATAATAGCATGAGAAATATAAATCACAAATGAAAAGAAAGTAATTTTATATATTACTAATGATTAACTCTTTTATGTTTCATGGTTTGTATTTTAAGCTTTAGAAGGTTGTACTCATTTTTGGGTTTTTTTAACCCATTATTTTTCATAAATTATAATTTAACCCATACAATTTTTAACTTTCAAATTTGGTCACTATACTTTTTATCTTTTACAATTTTTTTATCTTACGTTTCGGTTTAAATTTTACGAGTTAATATGTCGCAACGTGCGTAAGTGGTTTCAATGTTTTTACGCATATTTTTTTCCTTTTTAACGGCCCCGTCACAACGCGCGGGTACTAGATCGACTTAGTTTTTATTTTTAATATATTACGCTTCACGTGCGTGGTTCAACGTTTTTATGTCTACTTTCCGTTCAGTTTATTTTCTTGAGTTTTATTTTTTTTACTACGAGTTTTTCCAGTGTTGATGGTCGTTAATAATGGTATAACATTGGTGTTGCTTGTCATGGTTTAACGCCACGCGTCGCAAGCGAATGGCTTAATACTAGTTACATTTAACAACCACTTTATACAATATGCACAACATTAAAGCAACTCATTTAACTTGTGTTAACACCACGCGTCGCAACGCGAATGGCTTAATACTAGTTACATTACATTTAACAACCACTTTATACGATATTCTGCGCAACATTAAAGCAACTCATTTAACTCGTGTTGACATGATGGGACTTTAGTCTTTTACCATGTAGGTTGCTTAGTTGCTAGCCACACAAACTAACGTGTGTACGTAGCTTCGGATGGAAACTTACGACATGTTATTTTGATAATCTGAAAACTACAAAATAAAAATAAAATCAAAAAATTCTCTCAAAGCAGGTGCAAACATCGTATGTCCTTTACTTATTTTCTGTCACATGAGTTATATGTCTTATATGTATTGTCTTTTAATCATTTGATGTGTAGTTGCATGAAATGATAGATGAGAAGTAATTTCGTGGTAACACGTTATTTATTATTTCTTATAATATGTTATGGTTAGAACTGAACGGTCTAGCTCACATTTGCTGACACTTTTAGTCACAAAACATATATTGATAATAATCTTTTTAAACTCTTAATTTACTCTTTATAACATGCTAACCAAATATGAAATAGAATATGAAATTTAACTACTTTCTTTTTACCAATCCAATACCCTTAGGTTGCGTTTGCTTGGAAGGAATTGAATAGAATGGAATGAAATTGAGAAACTAGTATAATTTTCAAATAAAATTATGTTTGAGTGAGCAATTAAAAGTAAACCCAAGGGAATGCTTCACCTCAATTTCCATTGGTTGTGGGATTTCAAAATCTTTCCACCTAGAGAGGGAATTTTAAATCTCACAACCAATGGAATTTAAGGTGAAACATTCCTTTGGGTTTTACATTTCATTACCCACTCAAACATAATTTTACTTAAAAATTATATTAAGTTCTCAATTTAATTCCATTTCATTCCTTTCAACCAAACGCAACCTTAAAAATTGAATTTGAATTCCAATACCATAATTTCATATCAAGTTTAACTAGGATGCTACCCTGTGTTTTGCCGCAAGATAGCTACGTTTCAGGATTATTATATGTGTAAATCATAAATGATGTCAAAATGTTAAACATTATTATTTTTTGAAAATATAACCTTAGTGTGGGTGAAGACAATAAATTATTTATTGATTTAAAAACTTTTAGTGTATACAAAAGAAAAAAAGTAAAAAGTAAAATGTTTAATTTTCATTTACATAATAATAAAAAAAGAGTAAAAAACAGCCAAAAAACAATAAAAACACAAAAGCATACTATTATTACTTGTTGGTTTGTTTGGAAGACTCGGAACGATTTGATTTTTAACTCTAAACATCCGTCGGTGGCAAAGGTTGTTGAAGATATAGTTTATAACTCTTTTCTATGGGCCGTTCACAGGGCAAGAATAAAGGAGTTATCGTGGCAAGCTTGGTGTAATTTTTCTTTTCATCGTTTCCCGATGTAAGATGTAATTGGCGATGGGTCTTAGCATCTTGCTAATGTCCTAGTATTAATAAAATCTGTTGTTAAAAAAAAAACTAAATATAAACACTAAAAAATAAAAAAAAATTTATAATACAACAAAAGTATGACATGTGGACCAATTAATAAAAGTACCACAAAGAATCAGTTCCTGAATGTTATTATTACACATAAACCAAACCACTTATATTTCTGAGATATTATAGGGAAATGTAATTACCGGATTATTTATGTCAATAACATGTGATTCACATTTAGTTTCACAACATGGTATTATATTATAATTAAATACCTTGTCAACTTTTTATAGCAAAAGTTTTCTCTCGTCTAATTATGGTAACTTATATCATCTAAACTTAGTCGACTAAAAAGTTAGATGGTACGACTAAAGCAAGCAATGAAGATAACAATGGTGAATTTTTTTAACGTGTTCACATGACTCTTGTTAAAGGTATTTTCTTTTAACTCAACTTAAAGAAGGGTTGTCCAACTAAGGGGCTGTTTGGCAACTTCTGAATAATTAAGTGCTGAACCAATAAGAGGTCTGAACTATTGAGTGTTGAACCATTAAGAGGTCTGAACCATTAAGAGCTAGTATATCGTTTAACTATTCAAATGCAAATGTCTGACCAATTCAGATAAGAGGTCTTAACCATTCAGCATTAGACCTCTTAACCATTCAGCACTAGTATAATGTTTAACCATTCAGAGGCAAATGTCTGAACCATTCAGACATTTGCTTGCGAAACAAACAGACTGAACCATTAAATGCTGAACCATTCAGACATCTGAACCATTAAGAAATTGATTAAGAGGCTTCTAAACAGCCCCTAACTCTTAACGTAACTCACTCGGACTTCGATCCCAATAAGCTTGGTAAAACCTTGTTTAACAAAAACTCATTTGTAATTCAGCTTAATTGATCCGGCTTGAGCTATTTGGCCTATATAAACTCTCAATAATAGTTATGTAGGAATCATGTTCGTAGATTATAAAAAATAAATACTTTTATTATCTAGTTATAATATAAGAAATGTAAAGAAAGCGAGTAAAGTGCATTACACTTACAACTTAAATAAACAAAGTACAAGGAAATTGAAAAAGTGGGTTGTGACGGCAGATAAAAAGTCCGATGATTTATATTCAACCCGGGTCTCTAAAATAAATTTCGAGTCTCTCAAGACAACTTAGGGGCTGTTTGAAAGGGGCTGATCATGGGCTGACCAGCCACTGACTGGCTGACTTGGTCAGCCGGTCAGCGCGTTTGGTATTCCGGACTTGGCGACTGACCCAGTTGCAAGGGGTTGACCGAGACCCTAATATCCCCTCACTGACCAAAACCCTCCACCCTCTCCTCTTCATCGGTCCCCTCCACCCGCTTCCCTCTGTTGCTGTTGTCGTTCTCCGCCACCGCCGTCACCTCCCTCCACCGCTGCCGGCGACGCCATCTTGTTTCCACCGTCATCGGTTTTGCAACTTCAGAGAGAAAAGAGAGGAGATGTAACTTTAGAGGTGGTTTTGCAGAAATTGGTGGTGGAGGATTGGGAAACTAGGCTTGTGAAGAGGGATTTGAGGTTATCAGAGGCGCGCGATTGGGTTTTGAAAATTTTGGTTTGGACAGCCTTTGTAGATTAAGGATGTGAGATCGGAGGCGGCGGAGGTGGTGGTGGAGATGTGGAGGAGGAGGTGGATGAGGAGGAGGGGTAGTGGTGGTTTTCCGGTGAAGCCATTTGAGGGGTGATTGTGTGTGTATTTAGTATTCACACCATTTGTGTGGTTTATAGGGGATAATGGTACAAGGGTATTTAATTTTAGGTTAAAATTTTGTGAGATTTGAAGAAAATGGGGCCAATTGCAAAAATGATGTTTCAGACTGGGAATGTAGACTCACTTCGGGGCAATATGATTATTTTTATCATTCAGCAGAGTCAGTTAGATACTGAATTAAACAACCAAGTTTCAATCAGATGCAGACTCAGTCAGAACTTCTAACTGGGTCAGCTTCTGACTCAGATAGATTTTACTAGGTTAGCTATATCAAACAACCCCTTATTTGCTTTTCATGATACAACAACCGAAATAGTTAGAACCATCTGGATTAACTCAAGAACCAAATAGTGCCTTAAGAAAAGACAGATATGGGAAAAAGTTGTCGGAAATTATATAAAGAGAAAGAAAGAGAGGGCATTAGAGGGATGGTTATAAGTTCAAACTCAAACATGATGTAATTTGATATAATGTAAGAGTATGATAGATTTATCAATTAAAAAAAATTAGTTGATGTTTTGTGCATGTTCGAACCAAGACTCGCATTAATATTCATAATGAATCAAAAGTGAAACCACCCTAATTTAAAACACCCATATTGAATTAAAGTTGAAACAACCAAATTGAATTAAAAGTTGAAACACCCCTTTTAAATTCCAAATTGAATTCAAAGTTAAAACATCCATCTTAATTTATTGTTATTTTTCTTTTCACAAATAATTTCAACAAGTTCAAAATGAAAGTGGATCGCTTGTTATTCACTCGATTAAAGTTCATCATTCAATTTTCTAGAAAGTAATAGTTTGGTCTTTTATTCTGTAAAGACTTGTAAAGTTTTTATGGTCGTTAACTTGTTATTTAAGATCAGTCTACTCAAATACGAGCCAAGTACCAAGTCGATTTTAACAATTGTCAACAATTAGTCATAACAATGAATATATTGTAGTTTACTCTTTGTCATAACCTTTACTAAAGTTAAATAATTATCATATATATCATGGATAATATAAATACAATCTAAGTGATAAATGACAGAAATGAAAAACTAAAGTTTATTATGATTGTATTATCTTTGACAAAGGTGGTACGACTGATTGGATCAAACAAATCAGACTTACAATTAAATCTATATCTATATTATATATAAAAAAATATTTAGAGACACGTATCAACTTTTAATAAAGTTTAAGTTGTTAATTTTCGATCTCTCGCTAATTAAACGAGAATTACTATAAGTAAACTAAATATCCAAAATATAAATCATTTTTTCTCTAATAAATTATTAAAACGTACTAAATTATAAAATTTTAATTATATCTTATTATTAGAATATAATTTTAAAATTCTTGATTTGTATTATTTGTTATTTATAATTGTTTAACTTTTATTATTTATTATATCATTAATGGCTAATAACATTTAACATACAAAATATTATTAAAGCCGAATAATTTTAATAAGTTGATTTTTTTCTACCCATTTAATACATGAGTTTCTAACCTAGTTAGATAATAGAGGCAAGTTTATTTTGAGAAAGAAAAAAACTAATCATATTTCTTAGATGAAATATAAATTAGTATTTTTACATGTATATATGTTATCATTCAAATGTAAATAATTCTGAAAATAAAGATCACATAGTTGTTGATTTTCAACCTAAAGTTAAAAGTTTTCGTTTTTAATTTATATTTTCAATTAATTATGAATGTTATTTTCTTTAAAAGATATAACATGTTAATTTTCTTTATTTTCGGCGACACTTTATCTTGGCGGTATTGATTTTCTTTATTTCTTTATTTTTTTTCTTTTTTATGATACAACATGTGTGTATCTCCGGCCAGAGATACGACATGCATTGGTATTGTCGGCTAGAGAGATATATTGTCACATAAAAACGTCTTGTTGCTGGAAGAATCTTGTAAAATTAAAAATAAATGGTTATTTAAGATAAACTAGAAATCAAGCCCGCGCGATGCGGCGCGTTTAAAAACTTTATTAACGTGATCAAGTAAATAATAGAGACTTAGGAATTTGCAGTAGTGAACCAGTTTCGAAGATCGAAACATAGTATATATCAATACCAACATTATTCGGTCGGTATCAGTTTAGCCGAGTTGCGGCGGGAGTTATACGATTAAAAGAAACGCATAAAGCCGTGGTGGATTAGTTATGAAGATTGAAACAAATAGAGGAAACAATATTATGTCTCTTATGTTGTAACCTAATAATTAAAAAAACTAATTTAGTAAAAAATATATAATTAAAGTCAAAGGAAAAATAACCTGCGGAATTGTTGTCCGCAGGGTCGAACCCGGGTGGCTATTGTAGTAAAGGGCTGTAACTTGAGATTTTGAGCTAAAGTTAATTTATTTTAGACGTAAATATGAACACTAAGGGGGAAAAAAGGAAAAAAGAAAATTTGTGCTGGCCAATAGACTGCTGACACGTGACGGCCGGTAGTGAGCCCACCGACCTTTGGTTTTAAGTAGTAGTATAATCTATTGGTCAAGGGGTAGTTTAGGTAATTTTTCTTAATTATATATATTCTAATTACTAACTTAAATGTACATATTTTTATGCATATGGTACAACTATATAATTTTTTATTTTATTCCAATACTTTTACACATTTTATAATTTAACCTTACAAGATTCAACTTTCAACTTTGTTACCCCCATATTTTTCATCTCTAACAAAATTTTCATTTACGTTTCGTTTTAAATTTTGAGAGTTACACTTCGTAACGTGCACGTGTTGTTTAACGTTTCGTTCCCATTTGGCGGCCCCGTCGCAACGTGTGGGTGGTCCTAATTCGACTTTAATTATTTAATTTGTTTTTAATGTTTTACGTTTCACGTGTATGGTTTAATATTTTTACGTCTATTTTTCCTTTCGGTTTTATTTTTTTTCCTTTTTTTTCTTTTTAATACGAGTTTTTTCCGGTGTTGCTGACCGCTAACGGTGGTGTGGACATTGACGCTATTTGGCATGATTTTACACCCCAGCCGTAACGTGAGGGCTTATTACTAGTTAATATATATTTTGGACACCATGCACGAGGAAGTACAATAACATGGGAATCCCTGAAGGTGATGATATATGATGTAGGCTAAAGATCAATGACAAGAAAGAAAGGTAAAGTTAGTATGATTATATTATTTTTGGTTAAAGGTGGTAAAATTTGTAGATCAAACGCATAAGTCATAACATTAATTAGATAACAGAGGCAACTTCATTTTGAGAAAGAAAAACTAATCCTATCTCTAATGGGGGAGCTTGAACATCTCCGTAGGGGGGCGGGGACAAAATTAAATTTTTTTAGGGGGGGCGAACTCGATATTTATATAAAAATTTACATTACCGTGCTAAAAATTTACACTAACGGGCTAAAAATTAACACTACCGGCGAAAAAAAGAGAGGGGGCGGCGGCCTTGAATCAGGATATTCCCCCCCCCCCCCCCCCCCCCCCCCCCCCCGCCCCGCGGCCCTCACTGTCCTCCGCCACTGCCTGTTAGATGAAATGTAATCCATTTTTTCCATGTAAATATGTTACCCTTTAAATGTAAATAATTAAACAAAAAGAAATTACCACACAGTTCTTGATTTCTATCATCCAAACTCCAAGCACAAAAATTTTCTTTTACTCTACATTAATTATATTTTTTATATAATTTCTTTTGTCTAAACAGCAAATAACATTATGTATAATTAATCCTTTTTTAATATAATTTTATCCATGTGCACGTGAAAGTACAGTAACATGGGAACCGTGAAGGTGGTGGCGTTAATGGCTTGGTAGCAAAAATTGTTTTAAACGTGTTTGAAAACATAAAGTAAATAATGAACGGCAATTTTAACTTATTTTTCTAGTTATTTATTCACTAGTTATTATATTTTGTTTCACTTAACAATAGTGACGAAATAAATACGGTGGGTGGAGATTTAAAGGAAAAGCAAAATCAACAACTAACGATTTTTTATGACGGAAAGGTTAGCATCAAGACGTTACAGAGCGTCAGGTAATTTTCATGCAATTGCTTCATTGCCACTTTATCATATACTTTTTTTAACGGCAAATATACGACCTGCTTTTAAGGATATGTGTTATTTTAATCGAGCCCATCTATCTGTTTCTCAGTCAGGACCGTACCCCCAACCCCCTCAGGAGGAAACTCATTGCTGAGAAAACCCCCTGGCTCAACTCTGAGCATTTTTGCTCAGAGTGAGACTTGAACCAATGACATCCCCTTTATTTACATGTCATGTGTATCTCAACTTAAACAGTTGGGCTAAGGATCATTGGTAAATATTTTCTTTTGATACATGTCGCAAACTAATTAAAAGGTTAAATAACTTGTACTTTTTATTTCTTAGAATTAACGTAAATATTTATTAATGCAGAGTTTGGTGTGGTGCAAAGGTGACGAGAGATAAGGACTAAAGTAAATAAACTTTCTTTTTGCCGTTTAAATTAGGACAACTTTCGTGTTATCCTGTCGATACCTTTTTACATTCTAAAATAATGTATTTATATTTAATTTTTACTAGTGGGCGTCATCCGCGCTAGACGACGAGGATTGTAAAAGATAAAACATTTAATTCTA
Source organism: Flaveria ramosissima (assembly GCA_025215565.1). Taxonomy (NCBI): domain Eukaryota; kingdom Viridiplantae; phylum Streptophyta; class Magnoliopsida; order Asterales; family Asteraceae; genus Flaveria; species Flaveria ramosissima. The sequence goes on from CM046039.1 coordinate 4,621,726, forward strand.
ACAATATATACGTTATTATTAATCATCCAAATAAAATTTATGCATGAAATGCGGAAAAAAAGTGTGATAGGAAAAAATGTAGTAAAACATGAATTCTTAAAGGAGAGGAGAAAAATAGCGCATGTGTAAATAGTAATTTTATTAAAATTTATGAGTTGTATTGTAAAGTGGTAAAAAATTTAAATAAAATTTACTAAAGTTTGGGTGATTAAGTGTAAATCCGATGTAACTTGGGAGTTTAAATGTGAAATTTAAAAAAAAACAAAATATTGTATTAGGTATTTTAAACTTTGAGTAAAATTACAATTATTAACTCCTCAAAATGTTTTATATAATAGTATTTTTGTTATGTATATATACTTTGTGATTTTATACTTAAGTATTTAAATAAGTTATTTTTTAATTTAAATAGTATTTAGATATAAAAATATAAAAATAATTGCAACTTTAAATCTTAATTTAAAGTATATTAAATAAGATTATATTTATTGAAATAAAATTAGTAATTGTCATGTCTATTAAACAATGTATTAAAAATGATAAGTTAATTAGATATGCGTAAATTAGAAACAATTAGATAGAGCATTTGTACCATATGTTTACAAAGATGTATTAAGGTGTCTTAGACTTTGAAAAAAATTACAATTGTGTCCTATATAATAGTATGGATATAAATTATAAAAAAATTATAATGTATTTAAATAATCAACTTTAATGATTATTTTTAAATAAATACGCTTAAGAAATTTAAAGAGTTACAATAGAAAAGACATATATATTACATAAACTTTAAATACTAAAATGTTGTGTAAAAAACATGTTACTTTTAAAAAATGAGATTAATTATGAAGAGATTTTATTGGAGATGAGATTTATTTCAAATACCTACAAAATTCAAATACCAACATTTTATTAATTGAGAAAAACTTTCACATGTGTATGAGATGTCGCAAACAATATTTTAAATATTTAACCTTAAAATCATAAATGTAATACCAACATATTCCTAGATCCTAATTGGTTGTCAAACACTTTTATTCATCTCATTCATTATATGTGAGGTATTGGTTTCAAGTTTTATAATCTACAAGAATAATATCTTTACAAAAATTAATTATAGCAATCCAATCATTGAACTTAGACATCGATGCTACCACAAATTAAAAAAAAAATACTATCTTGTTCAAACACTAGTGGTTCAAGTCATGCAAAAACATATGAGGGTTTTGGTTTCAAGAATTCAAGTCCACGAATAGATATAAAAGTAGCAAGTGAAGAGACTGATGTAATTATTATCATTATGCTCCTATAAATAAGTTATTAATAATACACAAAATATTATTAAGTTTTCATTGTTCTCTACTCTTCACATACACAAAATGTTATTTCAAGAGCTTGTTTAGAAAATTAAATTTAAGTTTTGAGATTTTTCCCGCATTTAAACTCTCTTTGTACAATTTATATAAAAAAGGTAGGTGTAAACTTCAAGACTCAAGAGGTTGGTTGATTCAGCCGACAACTTACGCACGTGGAAGAAAAACATAATAGGAAGGAGTTAATGGATAATTGTGGTAGCTGTTTTCTGTTTCATATATAAGAAAACGTGTTGCACGATTTTTTTTCTTTTTAATTTAGACTTCTTTTATCTTCTCCTTTTGAAGTGTTCTTTTATTTGTATTCTCCTTTACAACAAATTTTAATTTCTTTATATTGTGTCTTGCAAAACTAATATATTGAATTTAATGATCAACTTACGAAGCGGATGGCGTCCGTTTTGGCCTAGAACAAATACCAAAACGAAAACCAAACCGGTAGCTAACAATATTTACAAGATGTGTTTGCGATGTTACTGGCCTATAAGTGACATTTCTAAATTCGATCTTGTTTTTTACACTAAATTACACAAATATTTTATATGGTATGTCACCTAGTCTACAAGGTTCTACACTCATGTAATTGTATTGTTAAGGGAGCCATTTTTTAAGGCATTTACGTTAACATCAATTTATTTCTTTAATATATGAGGTGAGGATGTCAGTTTTATAAGTGTATATTTGTACCTTTATTTTTCTTAATATCAATGTTTGACGACAAATCTGTTTTAAGTTGTAAGTTTACATTTTTTTCTTATCCAACAACATAAGATCATAATTTATGTATATATTAAAAAGATTGATACGAAAAGTTTCATTCATGAGAAGAAGGCCTAAATAACATTTCATTTAATAGTCCTATATAGATTGAGTTTGCCACGCCCGATTTATAACACACTTCCCCCAAAGGAGGCACTACGAAATAATAATATTATTAAACAAAATGAAACATAATATATTAGATAGATATTAATGTGTATAACTTACTATTTTCTATCAAACACGCAATATACGTTAAACGATTAGAAACGTACGCATGAGCTTATAGTCTAGTGACTAAGTAAAAAAAAAGTGGATCTGATGATTGAACAATGTAAAAGGAGATAGCAATATTGAACTAAACGGTACATTCATATAAGATTGTATCATTGAACTTTAACGCTACACGTATCCTCACTCTAACTGTCTAACATCTAAAGGACTGTGACATGATCTAAAGAGGTTCGGTCCATGAACAGGGTTGAGATCTGTTGTGTCAAAATCCTTGATGCAAGTATTTTACAGAAACGGATTCGAGCTCCATTTCTTATGAGCTTTACATGCTATCTTCTAGTTCATCAGGTACATGTAATTTCTCAATGGCAGCCTGCAGGAAACAAAGGATCTAATCATGTTCAAAGTAATATTGGTACCATATATATATTATTATTAACCAAATAACTGAATTTCTGTAAGCATATGCCACTCACTAATTGTTTTTAAAAAATGGACATATTAAGTTTTGGGTCAACTGACCACTACCCAACCCGTCTGACCCGCCAATTTTGCCACCTCAGCAATTAATTGAGAAAGAGAGGAGTACCGGACCTTGATAGTAGCCACATCCGTTGCAGAAGGCTTCAAATCCAAAGCTAGACCAAAATGAAGCATTGCCATGTCATACATAAGTCGACGTTTATATATCTTTCCCATCAATGCATAAACACTGCTTTCATGAGGAGCGTATTCTTTAAGTTCTTCTAGAACAGCTAAAGCACTATCAAAATCCTCCATACTCACAAGAATGTTTGCTTTTTGATACATAGGTAGAGGGTTCTTCTTATCTGCTATTATAGCCTTCTCCATCATTGCTAATGCTTCTTCATTTCTCTGACAATTTTATTTCAGAAAATAATTCAATCAATATTTGATATCATTGATGAAGTGTACTGACTTCCATATGAAAGGATTGATGGATTAGATATAAATATATAATGAAACCTTTAATGCATGCAAGGAAGTCCCAAGATAAGACATTATAACAGAAGAACAAGGGTTTATATTTAAGGCCCTTCGAAAATGGTGCTCTGAAAATTCGTATTTCTCCTGCCGAAGGTATATCATTGCTAGACCATACCAGGCATTATAATGTCTTGCATCGATCTGAAGGGCATTTTGGTAACTTCTGATTCCATTTTCAAAATCCTCCAAGGCCACATATCTGTGAAAATAGACTATCATCAATACGCAGATTGTCAAAGAATAAATATTATACCCCTAGTAATAGGAATTATAGTGAAATTCATACTCATGACCACAAAGGGTGTGAGCATAGGTGAATCTTGAATTTAGCTGCACTGCTCGTTGAAAGTTTTTTAAAGCAGTTTCATGGTCTTTCTGCATGCTATAGCAATTTCCCATCGCACACCTGTCACGTTGGTTTTTTATATTTTTATTAGAAACAAATCATAGTAATAAAGAACATATACAGAGCATATTTCCCATTTTCAGAGGTTTAGAAAAAGCTTAAAATTACTTACCATGACTGTGGGGCTAATCGGTCTGTTGATATTAGCTCCTGTGCCAAATAACTCAACCTCATATCCTCCTTCAGGTGCTATTACATATAAGACCAAAGATCATGGAGAACTAACTCAGCATGTGCTTGTATCTCAATTATTGATTAAAAAATGGAGTGAAATTAACTTAATATGGTGGCAATAATGGACACAGCACCAACAATATTGTAAATACTAGGCAAGCAAGGAAAAACTTACATACAGAACAGTAGAATAGATATCCATTCCTTCTAAGCTATAAGGAGAAGCTAAACGAGCATTGCTAAAGGCACGCTCAGCTTCCATATAATCAACCAGTTCAAAATGAGCTTTTCCAACCTGCACCAAAATTATGCACATTTCCACGAATCAAAATTTCATTAATATCCTCTTAAATCTAGTTTTAAAGTAGAATAATGAAAATGAAAACTAGATCTTCACCAAACAATATGTTGAAAATAAATATATACCTGGGAGAGCACCCAGCCTGTGTTATAATGCTTAAAAGGAAGTTGCAAAAACACATCAAGTGCGTCCTGTGTTTTCAAAAGGTGGTAATCAGCAAAGTAGATCGCCAGATGATTAATAGGAGTTTAATGATACTTTAACAACCAGTTTACAATACCTGACACCTGTACAGGCAAGAAAGTCTGTAACCTTCACCCATGATTTTCAAAAGCGACAATACTTCTAAAGCTCCGTTAGCAATTTTTGATACACTCATGGAAGTCCGCCCCATCGAACCATCATGTTCACAAGATCTAGTATCAAGTGATGGGGACGAACCAGAAGTGGTTGTAGTATTTGAACGTGAGTCCTCAAGCTCAGACCGAACCCCTGAAAAGAGCAGACCAAGATTGTTGTTTATAATGTGTTTACAAATAAAAAAGGAAAAAAAAGATGTTGACCTTCATGAATATTTTCAGTTGACCAGGATTGTCCTTTTCTAACTGTAACAGAACGAAATGCTGCAGATCCCAACTTAGAAGAAGCAGAATATTTAGAAGTGTGATTAGTTCCATTTCCAGCAGCTACAGTGGCCCCACTTATATTTGCCATGGATCCACTGTCTCCAGCAAGTCTTGTGCTTCTTCTAGGACCAGAATCAGAGAATAACCTTCCTGATATCTGGAGATGAACACAGAACGTGCTAAAGGGATAGCATAAAATATATTATACAGTAAACATACAGCTAACTAAAGCTTGAAATAGAATATGTAACAACTTAACGACCTTTCTTAGCTTGCCCTCATCCACAAATTTTCTTCTAGGAGCTTGAATGGTAGATTTGACGGTTGATCTTGGGGATACATCAGCACCAACAGAACTTGAGGTCGGACCGTTTGGAGGCACATTTCTACATATTGGCGGTGGGGCCACACCTGACAACTACAAAAATAGAAAACAACATTGCACAATGATATATTAGCCTCTATCTGCAAGCTGTGGGGACCAACAACAGAACAGAACGATATTATTAAGTAAATTCATCATATTCGTATCCATGAAAAAAGACGGAAGAGTAAAAATGGAAAATAAATACGTTAGTAAGATGAAGGTGAGTTCAGTAGGTACCTGGGTGGCCATTGGGGAAGGAGTGTTATAAAATGATATATTAGCATGAACGCCATTATTGGGTTGGCTAGCAGCAGCAACAGTACTGCCAGAAAAAACTGCACCATTATGATTTAAGGAATTCTCCTTAATGTTATTGCCATTCAAATGTCTTAATTGCCTTGCACTAACATTTTCAGCCACTTGTTGTCTACCAGAAACTACATTATGATCATCGCTGGATGCCTGCAACTGAGGACCCACATCATGACTCATGTACTGCTTTTGTATGTTTTCAGAAGCGGATTCCCCAAACACTGTTGTTGCTTCTCCAGCCGATCCTGAAGCATAAACACAAAAGATGAAATTTTATATCAACACAAAAATAACTGATTTCAAAATTAAAAAAATAAAATAAAATAAAATAAAATAAAACTTGGCACTAAACAAAAAGAATAATTAAATAAAGTACCCTGTTGGGTGACAAAAGCACTTTAAAGCCATTCAGTTTCGAAAAAGTGGCATACCTAATTTACACAACTCCTCATATGCAGCCCACAACAGGGGATCTATTGATAAAGCCAGGTTAAATTGATGAACAGCACTTTTCAATCTGTCTGTGTATCTGAAAGACATTATGGGCCCATTAGTTTAGAAATCTTACTAAGTGACAACCAAAATGCATTACACATAAAACATGACAAGAGAAAATATCAGTTGAGACAAAAGATCAGGAAAATCAAAATGGGCGGAGTCTGGCAGGCTGGGTTCTACCAACACTTTTTCTGTCCAATTTCTAAAATAACTATTGTTTTGTCTTCAATTATACAAACTACACTATGAAGTATAATCAACTTTGTTTTAACACAACGATTTAGGAGGTTTAGCATTTGAATACACTTTAAACAATTGCCAACCCATTTGACCAGCTTAATTTATTTCCTTTATGACTAAGTTTGTCTATATTTACCATTTGACCCAACATTATAATACAGCCCAAATTCACCGCTTTTGTATAAATGGATTAAAGTTGCTACCCTTACGATTACCTTTTAAAAGGCGGGCTACTTTCAAGTTCAGTAATATATATAACAATTTCTACCATAAACAAACTACTAGATATCCTTAAATAACTATGCTTCTCAAGTGGAAAGCCGAAAAAAAAAGACAACAAAAAAATAGTCATGTGCCTGTATATAAGTCCAAGAAGATAATGACCAGCTGCACCATTTGGGACCTGGAAAGAATAAGGAAATACAATGAGCAAGTGCCTTTTTGTATCTGTGACTTCTTGTGTTTTCATTTAACATCATTGTCTTTATATAATTTTAGTGAAAACCTGCAAATGATAACATATGCATGTAGACAGATTTTTTTACCATGTGTTCTGTCAATACCAAAGAATATCTGGATTACCTCTGCACTAGGCTCGTTAGAAGAGCATAATGCCATTTCGGCTTCATTGAGAAGATCCATTTGATAGCATGATAGTGCAAACAAGTATCTGGACTGAGGCATTTGTGTTCCTTCAGATTGAATATGAGAAAACAGGTTAAACAAGTATAAGATATCCTTTATTGGATACTTGTTAATAAGCTAATAATTAACAGTGATTATAGAGCTATCCAAAATTGAGTAATAACATATGGGTCCATAACTTGTAAAATTGTATTCAACCTATGAAATTTTAATACATCGATCAGGCCTTGAGGTCATAGCCAAAAAGAACTATATCAAGAACGTTTTAATGTTAAAAAGATTCTTTTTCATGATCCCATTGTTGGATATTAATTTCAATTTCTTTACATTTAGAACTAGGATCTAGTTATCACTTTGAAAGAAGATTTTGAACCGTGGAGAAGCCTAATTGCACAAGATGATGGTGTATGACTTCTAATTCAATTATATTTGTACATTTTGCAGTTCCATCCCAAACCACCATGTGTCTTCTTCCCCGACCACATGTTAATTTTTTTGGAACAGATGAGACTTAACGAAAGTGAATGTGAACTTCGTTGCAGTCTTGCAATCGAAAAAATCTTTAATCTGGTTCTATTTTTTGGGAAGTGCTGCACCAATATTGTATCACCAAAAGGAATCATAAACCCATCATTAAAATCAAGCCCACTGTTCTATCATTATCGTAAACCTAGAGCACAATCAGAACAACTTTCCAAGTTATGATAGCCGAAAAATGAGGTTAGTTGATCCAAGTTGAATTTGATTCTTAAGTGTTGATTATAATTTTTCTGAAGGACATAAGATGAGTTAAATAAATAAACAATCTACTTTTTCTAAATTCTAAACCTAATACCAGAAAATTTTAGTAATTCCAACCGGCAATGCAGTTTTAGACTTCGGTCTCTATTTGATGTTAGGCGCAGCAGGAAGAAGAGAGTTAGTGGGTCATAAAAAAGTTGGAACTTTTTACACAATTTGTAATTCCCTAGAATAGAACACCTTTGCAACAATTAAAGGTTGTTCTCAAGTTTGGAGCAATGTAGCAATAATTCTCAGGATTTCCCGTCTGTAATTAAAAGATTGCTTTAAATCTACAGAATAATATAATGTATAAGCTGAACTTACCCTTCGTTTATATATGCTTAAGCATGCACCCAATTGCATTCCAAAATTACAATAAAGTTCTTCATAGAGAGTATAGAATAGCTCTATTAAAATACCATGCCGTAAAAATGAAAAAAATCACCACCAGAAAGGGGCTAAATCAATTTGATGCAGGCCCATAGTTAGCATTTAAAATTTTCATAGGCCTAACTTAAGATCTCATGAAACCTTCAAACGATTCGTCTACAATTATCTGGATTAAGGTATTTGTGCACCTCCGAAATAAATGGTAGTGGAAAGTGGAAGAACAATAAGTTCCCCTTTATCCAATGCATGATAATAACCTAATATTTAAGTCCGATTCATCATAACATGTCAACAAAAAGAAACTACAATAAACATGAGAAAGAAACCATGTGGCACTTACCTTTCAGAATATGGTAAGCAGCATAAGCTTGATTGCTTTGTAAGTAACACGCAGCTAACAATTGCAAGTTTGTCTGCATTTAACGAAAGCAGCAAGAAACTAATAACTTGAAAGAAACTGAAATGCTGTGATTGGTGCATTGCGAATTGGAGCTATGGAAAAATATATAGTTGACTATTTAAATAAGAGTGATTAATCAGAATCTGCTTGCTTTGACAAAGTCTTTTGCTTCACTTATGCAGTTAATAATTTTCAGGAAAAGAACAAAAAAATAACACTTCTTGCTAGTCATTTCTAGCAACTATTCTCCATAAATTTTTTTTGAATGAAGTCATGAGTGGATCAACTAATAACAGTGCCTACTTACACAAGCTTTAGGACAATAAAGACACAGAAATTAACAATAAGTTTTGAACATCACGAAATACCAGATCTCAAAGGACATTGATGAGCTTAGAGGAAAAACAAACCTCAGAGGGGAACTCAGAACAGAGCCGTTCACACATGAAGATAGCATTGCGGTATAGCAGATGTCGCATACTGTTCTGTACACAGTCAATTAACACCCCCTCCATAGGATACTTACAGAGGTAGATGCAAATCTGTCGCTGAATTTCTGGAAGAATCATATATGTTTGTCACAGATACATTTAGTATCAGTCTATCAGAAATTCAGAAAACTCAAAACTCTTCACATGAAGAAAAAAACATAATCCCTAGTTTAACAAATATCAGACAAATTACCACGTAAAATACACAGCAACAAAATTTTCAAAGTTACAATACAACTCTCCTTATACTAAACAAGATTTCTAGATGATACTACTAAAACCATTAGCTCAAAACAATTAGAGAACAAACATGGCGATCAAAACCCTAGAAAACACAGCTACTGAAAACAATCAGACGAGTCAATCAATTAAAACACTCAACAAAACCGAAACACCAACGAATAACTCCAATATCAACCTCACATCTCGAACGAACATTCAAAATCAAGACTCCGAGACTGGAAAACTACCAAATCATCTACACATACTGTTCATTTATCTTCCATGACCAAACAACCCCCAAATCACCAACATCAAACACACTAAACTCACATGATTATCAATAACCTCCACATAGAATTCATACATATAATTAGAATGAAAAGCACAATCAAATACCTGTACGCGCTATTACAAATTGACAATGAAGGTAGAGGCCTCTAGAAGTCAGATTTCGCGACGAACTTCAGATTAAAGAAGTTGTTTTCATCATTGGAATCGTATACATTCGAAGTAAAGATTGAAGAAGAATCTGAAGATGAAATTGTTACGGAGTGTGTGTGTGAAAACGAGAGAGCGAGGATTTGAATTTGCGATTGAATCAACGAGACGCCGTGAGTCAGGAGAGAGAGGGTTTTGGGGGATTTTGAATTACAAGTGAATGTTTAACCTAACGGTAGATCGTTAATATTACGAGGGCTGTTAGCAGCATACATGGAATATGAGGGGCGTTTATATAAATGTAAACGTTTTAGGGCTAAAAATGTAATGTTTTTATTCTTTGATACCAAATCCTTTCCTTTCTCAATTCTCATTTAATAAAAAGTAAATTACACGAATCCTCGTAGTTTTACAAATATAATCTCCGCTTACACGTTCATTTATGGTTCAAAAAGTTAATAGTTTAAATCGACATAAATTCTCTGTTGATATATTCTTCATCTTTTCATGTCAAACTAGTGACGCTAACAACCCGACGATCAACAAAGAAGCAATTTGCCTCTTATTATTCTTCTGAGCCACCCGCACTAACTTAATGTCACCCATTTCATTAAAAATATAGCTTACATTGTGAAAACGCTTAAAGATCCAGATTCAAGTGGTAACACGCTTTGTTTGTGTGTATTTTTTAACAAATATACTTGTTTATGTACCGGGTATGTGGTTTAGTTTTTTGTGAAGCCTATATTTGAAACTTTGAATTATTAGAGTAAATGAGTCGAAGCTAGTTCAACAATGAAGTTAGTACATTTTCTTTACATTAACACAACTATCCTGCGCGCATCTCGACGTAAGTCGTATGATGATACTAACATAGTTAATCACGCGTTGCGAAATGTGTACGAATTTTGTTACACGCGTTGCCTTGATGACAATATCGTTCTAAAAAAACGTATGAAGTTACTACATTTTTTAGAGATTGAAACATAAATATAAAACAGTATTGTCTTTAACATTTCATGACATAATATTTAAAAAATGTAATATAAATAAAAAGAAATTAAGTAAAAAAAAGATAGTTTAGTAAGAAAAGAAGGAAAGAAAAGGAAAGAAGTTATCAAAGATAAAAATGCTGGTAATGGGATTCGAACCCATATACTCTGCTTCGAAGCAACGCAACAACCACTCCACCAACAATCAATTGTTTATTAATATTCGAGAAAAAAGACAATTAAACAGAACAAAATCCGGTAAAATCCAAAACAAATTTAAAAATCCAAAAGATGTTGGCCGATTAGAGTGTGTCACGAGTCATATCGGTGGCCAACCACACTTACAAATGGGTATATATACAGTGATCATGGGTACGTTGGCTAAGTAGACTAAAACAGACAAATGAAAATAGAACTTCCTAATCAAAAAATAAAACTAAAAATCATTCCAACCAAAATCGGTTTAGTATCGTTTTGGTGTTGGTTTAAAACTTAATTTACTCAAAGCAAACACTATTTTAAAAAGTATATAGAACCACTAGAAAAACCCTAATATATATGAAAATTTTATATATATTTCCCTAAAACTTCTAAAATATCATATTTTCTTGAAACATATTCCTATTGTTTAAAAATTCTAAAAAATGGTTTCAAGAAAAATAGAATTCGCAAGTCCAACGAGAGAACTACAAAGTGACATGTCTAATAAAATTCAATCTAGAACATTTATCGATGGAAATTTATTCAGTCGAATCGGTTAGGAAGTCACTCAATAATAGCCAACCGACTATTAGCGAATAGATCTTCGAGAAGAACAAGCGGCTTTCACTAAAAGTGAACGTCTTTGGTTGTCGTCTCAATTATTCATTTCATGCCATTTTGCAACGGGATTGCGGCATCTCACCGGGCAATGGTGTAGAATCCCTCCACTATTTGCATTCTCGACGTTAAACTTTTCAAGGTACACAAGTATATCAAGTTTAAAGTCAAAATGGTGCAATCAATCATTCTAGTGTTGGACTCAAAATGCTGAAGTGACCTAATCTTCTCCAATAAAAAAGTATTCGGTGGTGAGGTTATTTGAAGAAATCAAAGCTATAAGCTAGTATTGAATAAAAACCCAGGCAAAGACTCGTTTTAAGGAGTGATCATGGTATTGGTGTACGTTTGAAATTAATACGGCTCCGTGTAACTTTTTAATTTAAGGGTTGTTTGGCAACCTTTTAATCAGTCTCTTAATGGTTCAACATTTAATGATTCAGACTGTTTGTTTCGCGAGTAAATATCTGAATGGTTCAGATATTTGCCTCTGAATGGTCAAACATTATACTAATGCTGAATGGTTAAGAGGTTTAATGCTGAATGGTTAAAATCTCATATCTGAATTGGTTAGACGTTTGCATTTGAATAGTTAAACGATATACTAGCTCTTAATAGTTCAGACATTTTAATTGTTTTGCTCTTAATGGTTCAAACCTCTTATTAATTCAGCACTTAATCATTCAAAAGTTGTCAAACAGCCCCAAAGTTGTGTTTCGCTAACTAGTTTCTTGCTAGTTGTGATTTTTTTAATAAATTCTCTGTCGCTTGAAAATACATTTCCTTTGATAAAGTAACTTTCATAAATTACTTACTTGACACATCACCAAATATGTTATAGTTAGTTTATTCTGTATATACGTAGTTAATTTAAACTATACAGGTGTCACACCCATAGTTTTTGTTGTGTAATAATTTACGAATTCATTTTTATTAGTTTGTTAGTACTTAGTACCATTAGCTGAGTGTTCGGTTAGTACCAGTAGCTGCAACTGTTGTACCTCATGTCCTCATCCAATTCTACCTTCTGCATGGCATGCCACTTATGTCTCCCATAAGCTTATCAATTACTATCATGCAATTCTCACCTCCCCAAACTAATATATATTTCACTAATTAAATTCTTCAACAATCAAACATTCAAACTATAACCAAACATATATAGATTAATTATACACATGATTAACATCTTACTCATGGTGATAAAAACTTAAACTCATAAACAACACCAATAATAACGCCATTCACAACAAACAAACATATGAATATACGATCATTAGCTTCAAATACAAGTAATTAGATATTAGTCATGTCCAAATGCACGCTAATGGTAACTCTAACTAATATATCATGCACATAATGTTATTGATAATAACATTATTAATAACACGTTAGACCGCGATACGCGTGTTACAATCAAAGCCAAAGAGCACCAGCATCCTTAAGAAGAGGAACGAGGGTTCCATTGATATGACACGCGATAAGCGTTTCAATTCCACCCAAAAACTTACCGCCTACAAAGATGGCGGGGACCGGCTGCTGCTGTTCGGTCCCCGCCATCAGGCGGTACAGTAAAGCATGAATCTCCATCCCTTCGGTCTCTCTGTCGAGGTCGACCACCGTGGGCCCGACACCGAGGCCCAGAAGAAGCTGCTTGGCTACATGGCCCATACAACAACCGCTAACGGAGAACACGACCACCGCGTTTCCGTTAGCCAATTGGTGCACCCTCTCGTACACCGACTCCAGCTTCGTCGCCATCGTTGCGACCCCGGTGGCGGTGGTTCGGTCCATCACAACACTTGATGATTGTGGGTTTGTTACCTTCATTTTTAGAGAGAAAAAGTGTGAGTTTTAGGGTTAGAATTGAAGGGTGTTATATATGTTACTACTTAATTACTAGGGTTTGTATTTATAGGGGTTTTTTCTAAAGATATGTTGTGACCGTTGGAAGATGCATTCTGTTGATGTTACTGCAGCTTTAAAAGCATGCTTATTATTCTTCAGGAGAAGATGTATACATCATAAGGCTAACTAATTTTGTAACAGTAGGGGTGTGTCACTGATATGGTATCATGGGAGACTTGAGGGTCTTGGGAGTACAGGTTCTGATGCATGATGTACAACTGTACAGGTGCATGTTGTGATGCAGGAGGTACAACTAACTGTTAGAGTAAAAACTTGTGTCACTGCAAGAAACTTGTGGGGGTAATAGGAGTCTCCTCTTGGTCAAAGGAGCACTTTGTGTTTGTGATTTGTGACACTTTTACATGATGGTGATCGACCGAATTGATAAAATTAAATGAATTTCTAAAGTTGTTAATTGCAAATATAATCTGTCTTCTAGGTCACGAAATTGGATATCATTGCTCAATATAGTAATATAGTACTCCTCTATGAAAGAATTCAAAAAACCTTAAAAAAATTGTATTAACAGAATAATAGTTGTTGCGTTTTATATAGAGATATAATAAAAACCTTAATAAATATTGTCATAAAATACTAAAATTAAATAATATTTAACAAACAAAATGGAAGATAAAAAAAGGTTAAACAAATAATAATAACTGCAATAAATAAGAAAGTTGGCTAATAAAAGTTTATAACAACACCCCGAAGCTAAACGAGTGGAGAAACATATAATTTGAAATGTAGTGCATGTAGCAACTCAAGAATATGAGAAACCATGATCAATTATTCTGTATTCTCTTCTTTTAAATTTTATTCTGCATGCATTTGAATTTTGTAGTAGTTTAAAATTCAAGTTTAGTGTCCAATTTTCTAAAAAATCACTGTTGCATTTGTTGTTTCGGTCTTTAAAATTCATGTCAGTATCCAGTTTATACAAGGAAAGAGAAATCAAATAGAAAAGCAAGATGATTCGGTCCTGGGAACGATAACGCTTTATATCATCGTCTAAATCTTACATCTTTTGGTCTCTACACTTTCCTCCTAGGCCTCGAGTGGTTGCCGATACATGTTCTTGACATATGGGCTAGCATGCATCTGATAGGTTTTGTTTGATAGAATTAGGGTCGACTTACATACACGTAGAGTTGTTAGAATCAACATCTTATTCATAATTCACGATAACACGTCTGTGTTAATAAAAACTAACAACATAACTAGCCAAACACAATAAGTATAGAATAATTAGCACAAGTTTTAACAATATGCGCGGATGACAATGATCTTATAGAGGTGATTTAATTTGTGGATCATATATAGACCTATTTGGTCATATATCTTTCGTCATATATTATCCTAGCAAACAATTCTTCAGGGTGGGGGAGATCATCTTTCTCCTCTCACTTCTCTAAACTATCTAATCTTGCTAAAGTGGATCTTTCAAACAATCCATGAACCTTTTTTTAAGTAATTTATATTAGCATAAGCCTTAAGTTACTTTTACTTAATTTTATTTTTTCAAGTGAGTTAATAAGAAGCTCAATATTAGCTCAATATTAAAATATTTATAATTAAACGCCAGTAAATTAAAAATACAATTAAATAAAATTTAAACAAAATAACTATCTAACTAAAGAAAGAACGTGTGCATGCTAGATATGGTTATTAGTTAATGAGATCGGATTGAGGGTTTACAGCTAAATATTTAAACAACGTACGAGATGCATTATATTGAAGCTATATTATCCTAATTTATACTATATATAAAATATATAAAATAGGTATTTTAAGATACCATAAAATTAAGAACAAATACCTTACTCAATGCATAAAATACAACCACTTTTGAGGGTAAAATAGTATTTTTAACATTATTTACACATTACCCCTTACAATTAGTTACATAATAACGTTACACTTATTGTAATTTTCATAAAAAAATTTACATTATCTACCCATAAACAAAAAACTTAATTTGTTTTAACATTTCAGTTATATCTTTTAATCTATCATGTTTAAAAACTTTTTGATACTACAATTGTAACCTTTGTATTTTTTTAAACGTTTTAGTGTATATTTTTTGCTGAACCGATGAGTATTTTTGTGAGCTAGAATAAGTTAATGCGTAAATATACAAGTCGTCATGCAAAACCCATTTATTTGGTGTTTTAAATTTTAGTTTAGAAAAAAATATAAAACTTTTGTAAAATTGCTACAAGAATAATAAAAATTAGAAACACGAGTCGGATATAAAATGTCATTCCGCTAGATTGCGCATACATCCATCTAGTCTTGTCTATGGACGTGCTAAACAGCTAAATATATCACATTTACTTGTAATATGTTTTAAGTTTCCATATCATTTATATTCCCCTAATTGACATCATTATAACGTACGTTGTATTTACTCTCCTATAATACTAGTGATAAACAAAGCTCATAACCTAGTGATATAAGTAATTGTCCTTATAAAAGTGCTGTGAATATGATTTAAATTTTTGATACGTACAGGTTAATTAAGTGGCATTTTGGCTTCGTGAATTGGGAAACATGGATGAACATCTTAAACCGAATACCGATACCGTACCAAACTGATACGGACTGAACACAATCGATAACGGTGTCGGTATTTGTTCTTTCATGTTATTGGTATTGTTACCCTTGAATTCACATTTTTACTCGTTTTTTATACGGTACCACTCTCATCCTAACGGAAAAACACACCTCCTGCTCAGCACACATACCGGACTTTTAAGTTTAAAAATCATAACACTTGCCTTTTCTTGGGTAAAAGATATTGTTAAAAAGAGAGAATAAAAGCCCATAATTCAGTGAATAATTAAGGGGATGTTTAGTAATTTCTAAATATCGATTAATTATTTAAAAGTCAATATCTGACCAATTCATATAAGAGGTCTTAACCATTCAATATTATACATTTTAACAATTTAATATTAATATAATATTTAACCAATCAGAAACACATGTCTGAACCATTTAGACATTTGTTAACGAAACAAACAGTCTGAACGGTAAGTGTTAAACCAATTAAACATTTAAACCATTAAGAAAGTTATAAAAAGGATGATATTGATATCTCATTGTATTTTAAGCTTGGACCCACATTAATGGCTCCAATTGGGAATAGACCCGACAAAACCCGACAGCCACAGTCCACGCGCCGTCTCAGCAAGACCATGACACCACCTACCTACCTGCAATCCCAACAGAAACAATAAAAAAAAAAAAAAAAAAAAAAAGTTAACAAATCGGATCGGATTGAATTGAATACGACTGTGTGTGTACGGCTATGGTAAAAGGACCAAGAGGCGTGATCACCGTACGGTCTCTTTTCTTTTGGAACCACAACTTATTCATTTTACACAAGTAGCAAAATTGTGTTTGATCGTCGATTTTGACCGTCGATATATCTTGGAAAAGAAAAGACATGTGTTACATATACATATACATATACATATATATATATAATATGTGTGTGTGGTGATGAAGTGATGAAGATGGGACCGACAAACAGACAGGTGACCGTCTTCCACGCCGCCGATCTACAGCTGCAGTCGTCTGATCAGTCTTCTGCACCCAAAGGGAATTCGCCACTGCTTTTGAGGATCAACCTCACCACCGTTTCATAGTTTTGGATTACACTTGTTACACTAGAATTAAACCCTTCAACTCTCGCGTTGCAGGGAGGTAAAACCGTGCAAAATAACACCAATGTCACACCATCATTAATGACCATCAACACTGAAATTAATGTGTGTTAAAACGGAAAAATAAGAGAAAAGAATAAAACATATAAAAATATAACTAAGTCGATTTAAAACTCATGCGTTGTAAAGGGAGAAAATAGATATAAAAACGATAAACCACGCACCCACGTTGTGATGTGTCATCTCATAGAATTTAGTATTAAACGTAATATTGGTGAATCGCAAATGCATGCTTCTGTCGTGTTAACACGCAAAACCTACAACGAACGTAAAACGAAAATTTACAAAATATGAAAAGTATAGAGACCAAAGTTAAAAATATAAAATTTTGTGATATTAAATTGCAAAAGATAAATAGTTTTGGGTTTAAAGTAAAAATAATCAAATTTTGAAAGATTACTTTGCAAAGTATGAAAACCTTTGGGTTAAAAGAGAAAAGTCAAAAAATTTTAAAAACCCACTATAAGGTAAAATACATTATGCATAGAAATGTTGATAATTAGTATAATATATATTATTAATTACGATGTTTTGAAAAGAACCAAAAATATACTAATACTCGGACCAAAGGTTTTGACCATGCGTTGTAGGACGTGGTTTTAAATAAATTTTATATTGAAACATATGTAGAAATAATCACGTCGCATTATATTTAGAATTTGTAGAAACATTGCGTTCTTATGAAAACAAATATTATATTTGATACGGATCGATTTCGGACGAAACTTATGTCTAAACATAGATAAAAATAAGCACGTCACAACAGTGTATTCAGAATTTTAAAAGACATCATATATACATATAAGTTATAAGAGAAAAATAAAAAAAAAAAAAAATTAATTATAATATAAAATAATACCTTTTAAACTAAAGCAATTACCCAAATCAAACCAACTTACACGTGCCATGTATATGCATCTTTGAGTTGTACTTTATGGATTAAGAGAGTGTTGTTTGGTTTTTAAAGTTATAGTAATAACTACATATGTCAATAGTTAAGTTTCATCCTAACAATTTTTTTAATACATGTTGGAATATGATGATTTAATCAGTGGCGTACCTTAAATCACATTGTAGTAGAACGGAAGCAAAATTAAACAATTTTAAGAGGATCGACTTTATATATATACTAAAAAAATTTATATTATTAACATATTTACACTATCGAGTCGAAAATTAACAATACTAACGAAAAAAAAAAGCGGTCCACATACTAAGCTTCGCCCCTATTATTTTATTATGGGCAAGACTATAACAAAAAATCTTACGGTATTAAGGTTTGTCAATATTGTTCTTTCATTTTATTCTTTTAACAACGTACTCACATGTCCGACGAATATATAAAATCAATTTTGTTAACTGAGAATGAGAGACGATACACAAAAAAATACTTAAAAAAATATCAAAATGAAAAGAAAGTTTATTTGAATTGAATTCATTGATTGTTTAAACAAGTAGACATCAAAGACAACAGAATTCGAAGTGTTTCACATTAAGGTATTCTTATAATATCTCATAATTTACTCCCAATTATTCGATAATAACTACCAATTGGATGTTTCCTATGAGACCCGTTTCACGTTTGAGTTAATTTCTATTGTACTAATAAATATATGAGTCGTTTTAGGTTCATCTATTCAACCCTTAAATATATGATTTCATGCATGTATATGTGCATGTCATTTTTTATAAATACCTCTTATCCTAAGATGCAAATACACATGTTTGCTGGAGAAAATAAATGTGTTTCTTCGTTTAATGAAACAAACATAAAGTATTTTTCACGTTCGTTCTATCACAAATTGAACAAACATAAACGGTCTTCCCATTAAATTAGTCGCTACACGTTTGATTCGTTTACAAAACGAGCATAAATATAGAACATAGGAAACAAAGAGGGGTAGTAACTTCCTTGACGCATACAATAATAACGAAGGATAGCATATAATGAATCAAATATAAAGAACCCATATGTACAAACATAGAGATTAACCAAACTCTAATGCAAGAAATGCATAACAACCGCAAATCACCAAGAACGAAAACCAAACACACACGTTGATTCAATTCATTCAGCTCCTGATGATATCGTGATCCTCTCTCTCCGCAACCTCACGATCCCATCAATCAACCAACGAAAAAACTGAAAAACAACACCAAAACAAGCATTCAAAGGTTTGGTAACATAATTGTACCAAACTGACCCGCACGAGGTTGGGTCCCGCTGTGCAAGAAATGCAGACTGGACATAAGCCGATGCTGCGTGCTTCACAAGCACGTTTTTTATTGAAATGTTTGAAGAATTTATAAACTGATTATCGTCGTTACTCGTCACATGGCAATTTGATGTCCAACGTGTCAACACATCTCTTAAGCTTGTATACCCGCGATAATCAATTTCGGGATCTTCTTTGTTTACGCTCGAACCAGCTCGTTTTAGCTTCTCGATCTCTGTATCCATACCGATTGAGATGAATTCGTATATCACGAAATCTGAAAGGGTTTAAGAATCATCGGTTTACATGAGAGATTGTAGCCTGTTTGTTAGTTTTTTTATGACCTGCTAAAATTAGTTGTGATACTCCCTAAATGTCGGATCTTTATAAATTTAGGAATCAAACAACTTATTAGGATTTTACTTCAAAAGTAACATATGGTTGTTATGATTTTATTTTTTTTTAAAACGTGCATCTATTTTTGATGAATTTAATAATAAACTGTTGTTACTGATAAAAATTTGACACATGGTGCGAAAATTCAAACTAAAATTAACAGTGCACAATCAAATTTACAATGTGACACATATTGCCATTACAGAAGGCCCAATTTTGTAAGAAAGTTTAGTCCAAGTTTAAACATGATTTGATGGTTGGGCTCAAAAGCCCAATCAATTTAATGCAAAGGAAAAATTAAAAAACCTCATAAAAGGCATAAAAATAATTTGGGAACACAAACTTGTCCAGAGAAAATATGATACAAAATACAAGTAGGAAAAAAACTTTTTTATGTTTTTGTGTTAATTAATGAATAAAAAATATTTATGTTTTGTGTTCATGCATACATAGACAACTTATAAATAAAACTTAACTAAAGTTATTTATATATTAAAAAAATATAAGCTACAAAGTTATCTGGTCGATTTCGTTTATGATGGCTCCAGTAAGTATTTTGTCGATAATTAAAGGTTTGACTTTTGGATTTTGTCACGCTTTAAAACACTAAAAACAGTAAATTTCTGTTCATCTCTTGATTTTCTTGTATAATGTTAAATATCCGAAGCGAACCTAAAATAGTAGTATATTTGAATTATAACTAATAGTTTTTTTAATGTTTTAACCTTTCTATGTAAGTAAATTCTTTATTCTTTATATTTAATAATATATTCAAACTCTATTATAGCATTACTAGATTTAAAAACACGTGTATTAAACAATATGAATAAACTAATCTGATGTAAAGTAACGGTTTTAAAATTTGTATGTTTAATATCATCAGTTTATAGTGAAATAATGAATAGTGATTATGCTAAATTTATAGATGATAAAAAATAAAAATATAATTATTATAAAATTTTATTTTAAATAAACATTTAACCATAATTTTTTTTCTATGATTTAGTAAGTTTTAATAATAGTTAATTATTTACAATCATTATTATTTAATATGAAATATACGGAAAGCAAAAATCTACATTTCACCAAAAGTCGACATATGACAACCCAGTTGCATATTTATGATAATAAAAAAATTATTCTTAAACAATCTGTATCATTCATTTTCACAACCCAACGCCTACACCCTTCGTGCACACACCACCACCTCTTCCGCTACCACCATCACTTTCCAATTTTTTATAACATATTTGTAGATTATATATATTTATGTTATCACATATAAAAATTATTTTGATCCATTTCAGTTTCATCAAATTCCTTGAACACTTATGATTTCTATTTATTCAAGTTCTACTTCTTTTTGCATGTTCTGATTATTCACAACTAATTAGGCATCAAATGCAGCTAAGAGATTCTAAAGTATTCAGCACCAAAATTTCATAAGAAATTTAAAGATTTCCGTTAAAAAGATGGTATTTTTAAAAAAGTAGTGCTTTATATAGAAAAGTTCATATACCATTTGGATTCTTTGATTTCTATATTTGCCAATAGTATGCCTTTTGGGCCCAAACCAATATAAAGATGTTCTTTGAATCTCATTGGATAAGGAAAGCTTTATTTTTGCCCCACCACTTTGGGGAAGGCCTTAATAATTGATAGATAGGGCCCATTAGCAATAGATTCGAGTCAAGGTGACCCATTTTCTAACCGGATCCATCTGGGCCCTAACAAATATTTTAAACAATGATGTTGTTCGTCTATGAATTAACAACATATAATATTTACTAAATTAATTTCTCATACAAATTCTAAAACCATTTTGGACCGATAGCAAGAGGGATAAGATTTTGCAAGAGTTCAGAATTGTTATCTTATACAACAATTCTAGTGTTTTTAACACTTAGAGAATAAGATCCGGTAAATATGTGTATATAGACAGTTTGATTTGTATATTTATGTTTTCTATGATGCATACTTGTGATGCGTATGAAAATCAAAACCATATATCCTTTTGTAAAGATAGACTAGAGTTTTGAGATAGTGAAGAGGATAGTATAGACGAGGATAAGCGATCAAGGCCATGAGAGAGCTTAAGCTCAAATTCGATAGGTTTTATGTCTTATTTTTAAAGCAATAATGGACTCTAGGGCAATTTAAAAACCTAGTGTAGGTTTGTTTGTTTTTAAATTATTTTTTTCATGTATGCATGTGTGTGTATTTCATATAATCATCGGCCTCAAATATAAAATGTTGGTGGTTGTGAAGAAAGTGTGAAAACGAATGTTGTTTTAAGAGAAATTGAATTATTGTTGTTATTATCTATAACAAAAAAAAGGATATATCTAAAACTAAAAAAAAGTATAGCGTATATGTCTTGTCACTTGAAATGGGAATATATCATGATTAGCATTTTGAAAAAATACCAAAAAGAAGAAAGAATGATGAATCTTTACTTGAAGAAGTTAATTCTTATTTTAGTCTTATTGTTTAGATTTTTTAATGGTAGGCTAACTTTCATTGCAATAGTATCTTTCTTACAAAAATCCCCTTCAACCCAAAGGCTTATGGACATACAATATGACCTTTTTATAATAGTTAATAATTTAGAGACTTGAATTTGTTTTTCTTATTAATAATTATTCTTTTTTAAAAGATTTTTATAGATTAATAAGATATTAGTTCAAAAGATTTATTGTGACATAGTTAATTGTAAGATAAGTTTCATGTATAGTAATTTATACATGAAACCAATACACTAATATTTGTCAACATGGAACATCGTCACGTTTTCTTTTCACCCATTTTTACTGATTATAAAGTGAATTTTTTGTTTACAAGCTTCATTAATCAATTTAGAGGCCTTTTAAGTTTTTTTGTTACAAGCACATTGTGACATTCAACTATTTACAACCAACCCCCTAGGGCACAACACGATATAGTGCTTAATAATTAATTTGTAGATTATATTTATCTTTTGATGCACAAGATCATGTGTAAATTATGTTGTAATGACTTATTATATAATATTTTATTTAAAAGGTCTAATACTAATTATATTTTTTTATATTAAATCAAGAATGCTTTAATTAAAAGGCAACAATGTTAATGATTTAAAATATCTCTTCTAAACTGGGGATTAAAGTAAGGAAAAAACCTAAAAATTTATAACATTTTTCTTTATCTAATTATTAAGCACATATGAAAAGGGACAAATGATGAAAGTACATAATTTATTGAAAGGGTACAAAATTTTCTATTGGTCCATGTGGGCTTACAAGCTTCCATAAATTTGTTGATTTACTAAAATATAATATAATCTTTAGAAACGTGACAATTTATCCTCAAAAGTAAAATTCTATAATTCAACATGTTACAAGGAATGATTATTAAAATGCAAATAAATATTTTAGTGGTAAATTTTTTTCTAATACGTGTAGTTGTCTTAGTGGCTATCGATATCTATGATGATGAATATGACTTTTATTTGAATGTTACTAAAACTATCTCATAACAACCTTATAACTTCAGTGTTATCAAACATATTGGAGTGTAAAAGCAAATAAAATTAGGTTTAACGAGTAACATGTTAAGCAATTCCTATAGTGTTTGCTAATTAAAAAATATTAGGTTAGGTAATATTTAAACTTAAATATATTTAACTAGTTTTAGAAATTATAATTCTGGATGGGAAAAAAATTATACTGTTAAAATACAATAAAGATGAATAAATTTTAAAATATATATATAGCTGACATTTTAAACTTTTACCAGTTTGGTATGAAAAAAACTGTCATGAGCTTTCGGTTGTAAAATATATATGTGACAAAGTGAACTATATTGAACGTGTTAAAATTGATCTTAAATACCATCAACGTGTTATGCATCTTGCCTGGAAGGTTTCACTCAAGTATATATCACTACACCTAGAAAGTTAGAAACAAAACAGTGAGCTACCGCTTGTGAGGACATGTAGAGCAAAACAACACAATCTTGATGGGTTTGAAAGATCACTATTATAGTAAGAGTCCTAACATGTCTGCAAATACACAACACTTGTTTCTAGTCATATAAAAATTGAGTGACTAGGATAGCGATAACATGACGAGACATAGTCACCCATGAAATCGAGTCAGTATAGAACTTGCGAGAAACGTGTAATTATTCATGTGCCTAACGAGTGGCCAAAAACTCATACAATGTGTTGGTGAACTCAAAACACAAATGAAGTAAAGCTATATATAATAAAAAGGTGAGATGACTGAAAATATGAAGATCCTCTACATCCACAAATCCCTCATCTGGTTGATGGTGATTGCATTACTACAATAAAGCCAAACCAATATATGACACGAATAAAATTCTTTAACCACAAGCAAAAGTCCAGAATGAGGATAAAGTAAAATCCAATTATCACTCTATATAATTAATAAATTATTATTGTAATGTTTTATGTTTAGTTCTAAAAAAAGAAATTCTAATCCTAGGCTCTTTAAAAATAAGACGATAGCTCCATCTGATCAAGATAGGTTGTAGATAAGATATTACCATTTTATAATCCAACTTTTACATTAAACGAAATAAACTAAAAGTCATCAAGACATTCTGATTGTAAAATGTATTCTCCAATTAAAAGTTGTAAGTTCAAATTCTGCATTTTATAATCCAATTATGAATTATCTTGTTTCATGTTATGCTGATGGGTCGTGTCTTGTTGTCACATGGACCGGAACTAGTTTCTTGAGCCTTACCTTGACTTGCAATGCATATATAAGCCATTAGAGGGGTCCGATGTGAGCCAAATGGAGGTGCATGCATTGTTTTAAAAAAACGTTACGATTTTAACCTGATTCGGTTAAAGTCAATGCGGTTAACAACTAGTATATGTATAAAGTGACATAAATAATTTAAAAAATGTGTATTCTTTAATAACGAGAGAAACTAGAAAAATAACAGTGGACTCACATAATTGTAACATGTGGCATAACTAAAGCCGACTCAAATCTTTTGGAGGCCCTAAGCGTCATTAAAAAATGTAGGGCTTTCCAAGTTTTATAGATATCAAACTTCTTTTTTATCCAAGCTAGAGATTGATAATAATACACAAAAGTTACCAAATTTGAAACTTTAATTACCACAATTAGTATACAATTCACTAGCATATGCAATTTGATTTACACTTGGATAATTAGACTTTTCAAGATGATTATAAATAAAAGTAAAACCGATGCATGTAAAAATGATAGTATGCACCTTAAACATATACTTTATAAAGTTTTGTTTACGATCATTAATTTATTCTCAGGATAAATTTTGTCGCTCTAAAGCCTTATACCGTTTCTTTATATTTTGATTTGATCATTCTAACAAACCCCAACTTAATATATATAAACTTTTTAAAAAAATAGGGGTCCTAAAATATTAAAGACCTCAAACCCTAGCTTCACTATCTTGCCATCGCCCGCCCCTAATGAAAAAAAATAATTCAAGCAATTGTCCTAATAATAGTTTGGAGCATACGGAAAGCGAGGAAAGATCTAATTCACAAAGACAAACATCCACTGGTGCCGAACATAACTGGAGGAATAAATACAGTCTCCTATCTTTGGATAAAAAATAATCTAGAAAAATAGACGTAAACTGGGCCAATTGGTATAGATGTAATATTCAGATATAGCTCTTTGAATATTGGTGTATGTAATCTCTCGCTAGTATCTTGTTAGTAGTTTTAATGAAAATTTCACCTAGCCATTCAAAAAAACTTAGGTATATATTAAATGAATATTATTTTATTAATAAAGTAATATGAAAAGAGGGTTAAAATTAGTTGATAAAAGTATAAAACTCATCTCATTTGTTCTTAGATCACCCAAGCAATGACACACAAGGATTCCACCTCACTTATACGCTTCATCCTACTATAACAAACTTGAAATACACAAATATTTATTTTGATACATGCATTAATGATGCAATTAAAGGAGACCCGTTAGAATAATATTATATTCGGGAATAAAGTAACAGACAGACTCGATATATCACAAAGCAAAATTTGAACTACTATCTAACTAATCAGGAGTTAATTATATTTAGTTACCTTTATAATCAGGAACCATCCATTTGTGACATTTTAGCAACAAACACGACATACTAAATTTCCAATGCTTTCAAATTGTAAAGATTAACAACACATAAGTCATAAAGCAATATGAAAAATAGAAACCCTAATTTTACCTTTTCTTATCGGTTTTAGTGACAATTATTAGATGTCTCATTTGCATATACTTTCCACAAACTTTCCAATTGAGAGACGTATTTTATTTTCTTTCTTTTATCTTAACCGAATAATAAAAAACTTTTAGTTAAAATACAAATCATTATTATCAATGATCGTTAGCCCAACTGGTTAACGTGAGTTACCCATGATATGTAAATATTTAGAGTTCATCAGCTCAAGTCTCACTTTGAGCAAAATGCTCAGAGTTGAGTCGGGGGTTTTTCTCAGCAATGAGATTCCTCCTGACGGGGTTGTGGGTGCGGTCCCGGCTGGGAAACGAATAAATGAGCCCGATTAAGATAACACTTATTATTCGAAGCACAGTCGCACATTTGCCATTAAAAAAAGAAATTATTATTATTATTATTATTATTATTATTAGTATTATTACTATTATTATTATTATTATTATTATTATTATTATTATTATTATTATTATTATTATTATTATTATTATTACTATTATTATTGTTATTAGTATTATTATTATTATTTTATTATTATTATTATTTATTATTATTATTATTATTATTATTATTATTATTATTATTATTAATAGTACTACTACGTTTATAATTATTAAGTTAACTACAATAAATTTAACTTTTATTTAATCTTATTTAAGTCAAAACATATATCTTTGTGCATATAGAAATATATATTATATATAGAAGATAGATGAGAAAATACACCTATATTTATCCCACCAAACATGGCCTAATTTATATTCTATCGTCACTAGGTACAAAATACTTTTTGGTATTGAAGAGGAATAATGGTATAATAGGAACGAAAAGCCATATTAATACTTCAATCATTTATCGAAGAATAATGGCATTAGAGGAATAAAAAAATCATAAAATTAAGATGATATAATAATATAATAACCTAAAGGATGTTCAATTCTAATGGAAAACATAAACCTTTTTCAAGATAAATTTATTGAATGAGAATATAAGGGGTAATTATTTAATAAATAAATTTCAAGATATGATGTAAGTGGGCAACCCAACAAACTTCTTTACAAATTTTTTCTCATTGTCTATCTAAATATAATCCTTATATTTTTCGTATTATTATCATTTTTTACCTTTATTTTTCTTAATTAATCATTTATTAATTTTAATACTAAATAAAAGTTATATAAAATGAAACTCTTAATCTTAAATAAAATTTTTGAACAAAACTTAAATATTATCGTTATAAATATTAATATATATTATATATAAATAAGTTTATATGATTATAAATTTTACGAAAACCATATAATATTATAATAAGTACAAAATTTTAAAATATAACATGAAGTTTAACAAAAATAAAAAAATGAGAATACCAGAAAATATAGATAAAATAATAAATTGAATCGAGGCCACGCTCCCTCGTTTTCTACCCTCTTTCCCTACAAAAGATAAAGGACTTGGCTGCATAATATAACGTTATTGAGCGTCCTAGTTCGTCACAGTCACATAAAATTCTATAGATCTCTATGTTAAATATTTTAGTGTAATTGGATTGATTAACGACCAATGTGATCATAACATCCAGCAAACAAGTTATGAGGTGCGGAGTGCACACTTGTTTGAGTATATATTTTGATCTTCGATATTGAAAACCTTCTTATGGGCGAGCCCCTAAGCAATGGGGGTTCCAGGGGGCAACGCCCCCTTGGCGGTGGTCCGGGGGCAGCGCCCCTGGTAACGAGGTCCAAGGGGCGGTAGCTCCTGGCGGGGTCAAAGGGGCAGAGCCTCTGGTTGAGGTCGAGCTGCCAGGTCAGCTTGAAAATTTTTTATTTTGGTAAAAAATGTTTCATTAAAAATGCATTTCGAATCAATTTTGCAGAATTTCACATGTGAAATTCGAGTGGGAAAATACGTATTTTTAATAATTATTTAAAATAAAAAAATAAGTAAACTGCCAAATGGCAGTTTTTCCCGGTTTTTTCCCTCCAAAATCCGAATTGCATTATGAATGTTGGTCACTTCTTCTCGAATTCTTCTTCTTCTGGTTCACGAAAAATCACACAATACAACATACAAATTCTTGATCTCGTCTGAGTTGTATCCGATTGATTTATTTGGGTGAACCACCAAACAATTTCGATCTGAAAGTGATCTTCACGACTCTCAGATTATTCAAGTTTGATTTCAAGTGTTTTACACTCTACAAACACCCATTGTGGGTGGCCGGTCTTAGAGGCTTATATTGTTATTACCTAAACTTATATTTTACCCTTCAATCATTTATAAAGTGACAACTTATATACATACCATTAGCTCGAACGTACTATATTAGCAGTTAAGATGCTTAAGGTGTTAAAAGAGGAAGATTTATAGAAATATAATTATTTTAAATAGGTAATTCATTTTACATAAAACCTAGGTTTATATCGAAATATTTTAAAAAGAGGGTTTATAAGGTCATCATCCAATGTTAAAGTGACAAAACGAAGTATATACTACTACAATAAGTCTTACTGAGTGACTCCATTGAGAAACCATTGGTGAAGATGATTGTTAACGAGAATCTGTCAGTGTCTTGTACATTATCGAAATTTTAGTCATGGATAATTAGTTTTTTGATGAATTATTGATGGTATTAGTGACATATTAACAAGCCATAAGTTACAATTGTTCCAAACTCACCACTCTAAACTTAAGGTGAGAGTGAATTTTTGTTGACCGTTTGCTTTATTGAACCTTCCTATATAACCATTGATTGCGATGTTTGGAAATGGTGAAGAGAATATATTCGATTGACTCTAATAACCACTCAAATTAACCTCTACAAAATATTTATTTGATGCAGCAAATTATGTCAACAATAGTTCTAGTGGAAAAACTATATACGTTTTCATCTTTAAGAGTCAAAGATTCAGGCAACCCAATTTTTCATCTTTACAGCTTTCTACCTTTCTCATCGAAAGGTATTTATCGATTTTCAATGGTCGTCCAAAATTAGAAATCACTATATCAAGATTACTCGATTTCGGTAGTTTGCATATCTCCCCTTCGACGAAATGCCAAAAAGAATACCCACATGCTGTTTTAAAGAACGGATACGGTAACAAGTAGATCATCCTTGACTCCTCGAACCAACATTTCACAAGATTTTAGAGGATGAATACAACAGGTGAACCTGTATTTTTGATACATTTTATCTTAAAAAATCCATTTCAGACAAATTAAATTTGGTTAGGACCCGTTTTTTATTTGAAACAATTTTTTTCAAACGAGCCATTTTGACTCGTCAACAACCCATCCATTTTGACAACGTTACTTTCTCTAGTTAATACCTAATTTCAAAAAGAAGAGTATCATTAGGTCATTACTTCATTATGTAACTTCATGTGTGGACCTTAAAAAGAGTAAATTTTATAGGTATCAGGTGTGACATGTAAAATTAAAAACAAATGTTGAACATAGAAGACCACAATTTGATATGCAATTTCTCAATCAAAGGACATAATTACGTGCGATTGAATTCTTCTATATAGTGCAAGGATCGTGTGTTGGAATTTACTTTTCAATGTATGATTCCTAGAATCTTTGCTGATGAAGTTCAATGCATTTAAATTGTGTTTTTGAAGGGAAAGAACATAAATTTTTGGTAGTCGAAAAGGACATGTGATATCACATTCACGATTCGAGATTCAATCATATCAACTCATCGCATAATCGGGTTTACCATTTTGAGGTCGACAAAACATAACTTGTTCAGGTGAAAGTCTATGTCAAGTAAAAATCGGTTATAAAAGAAAGAAGGAAGGTTTGTAGACAAAAATAAATGTCACTAATAACAATAATAATTATGCGTGATAACACCTTTGAATTGTAAATTAATAATTTTTAGATAAAAGAGATTATAAAATTTCTATATAAGATGTTGTGTTATATGAAGGATAAGCTATCATATGTTTGATGGTTTAAGTCTTTTAACAATGGTTCAAGTCTCGTATGGGTCATTAGTGTGAGTTTTTATTTCCAAATACAATTAAAACATAACCACTTTTAAATAACAGGATGAAAACACTAAATTTATAAGCATTACCTTGTAAAACTAGTTTTCAAAATAAAGCTTCCTAAGAAGAACACCAAATTATAATTGTATAATGCATTTTTACATCATGTCTTAGATTGTAAAAGTAGTAGAGGACAAAAAGTGTGACGGATATATAATCGTCTTATGTATCATATTAGAAACTCTATGTATACGTGTATTATATGATTTTCATAGTCATTAACGTATTATTCTGAGTACTAGATGTTTAGGAGTCTCTCTAGAAACACAAACTTAATCTTTTTCTGACAGACTAATGTCCACCTGATCATCACAATTACTTAAGTACATAACCTTGGGGCACTAGGTTGGTAAGTCCACGAAGGGAAGATCGTACATTAGTCTGTCATCAATCGTCATCAATCCGTATCTTTAAACCATCCTTAGGAGGAAACACATTATTGGTGAGAAAAACCCCCTTACTCAACCTGGTATCTTTTTATTTTTATTTTTTGTCTCAGGTGAGAGTCGAACCACGAAACTTGGCGGCTACAAACAAGACAACTATGATCAGAGTTAAGGGGGCGTTTGAACTAAAAGACTCCGCGTTTTCCTTCTCGGCTCCTTAGTGAGCAGTGCCCCCAAGCGAACAACCTTGCGTGGCTCCATACCAAGGGAACTGGTATTTTGTTTGTTTTTTTTTTTTTTTTCGGAAGAGTTTTCGGTTGGAGTTGTGAGATTTCATCTCCCCCTATCTCTACCTATTTTATTAAAGTTTTGATTATCTCACCTCAATTATTTGAGCTGATCTTATGAAGTAGTCTAACCCTGGGAAAGAGACTGTCATTGTTGTCGAGCTAATGATCATTAGTGAAAAACTTAAATGGTTTTTGTTTTGAAATATAATTTATTTTGGGTGTGTTTTGTTTGGCGTACTGATGCTACTTAATGAAACAATAGTAATTAATAAACTAATAAATTGTAATGTTTGTTTTTTAAAAATTAATAAATTATGTACAAATTTTCATCGTATTAATCTATATTTATAGTATATAATAAATGAAAAAATCATAGAATAATAATGAAGTTTTAAAAATGTTCGTGACGACTTCTGGTTAACACTAAATTTGTGTTTCACGTTTCTCTCCCCTGTATATCAAAGGATCATGATATTAAATAAGTAAACTAAATAATCACATAATTAAACTATAAATCTAATTATTCTAATAGTTTATCAAAACATACTAAATTATATGATCTATATATATCTTATCTTAAAATATAATTTTATAATTTTTCATTATTATTATTATTATTATTATTATTATTATTATTATTATTATTATTATTATTATTATTATTATTATTATTATTATTATTATTATTATATTTATTTCATAGATTTTACTAGTTTTTATTTCAGCAATAAGTAATGACATGTAACATACAAAACATTCATAAAAATAGAAGTTTTAAGATGTTGCATGTATTCTACTCATGTAATACATGAGTTTTTAACATAATTTATAAATAAAAAAAGTAAAAGAATGGATAACTTACCTTATAGGTGATGGAGGAAAAAAGATTGTAAGGTTATAACATTCAAAAAAAATCTATATTTGATATAGAAAATCACATCTCATTGTTGAATAGTATGTATTAATTAAATTATACGTATTTACTAATTTAATTTTACATTAAACTTAATATGTTTATTATTTTATTTCAACTTTTAATAATCTTCTTCATTATATGTATGGATAAATATAAGTTTCTTAAAATATATATTTCACATTTTACAGGCTTATTTATTGAAAATCAAATTTCTTTGTTTGAGATTGAATTTATTTTTAGTTTTTATTGAAACTTAATTACTATCTATTTAATATTTTATTTACTCAACTTATATTATATATGATTTTTAAGTCTAATTTAAAATAAAAAATAAAAAAAAACATTTTTTTACTTTGCCTCTTACTCCTCTCTTGCAACTGTGATTCTTCTATTCTCCTTACAAGAGAGTTTGATATGTTTTTGCTAAAATTAATATTTTGTAAAAAAATTAAAGAGTTAATTTCAATTATTCTTTCTAAGGTTTAACTGAAGTAACCATTTTCTTTTAAAAAATTGAAAAAATCAATGTACCTCCAAAAGTTTCATATGTTGTTTCAATTTCACTCCAAAAATTTTATTATTTTGGATAAAGTTGAAACAACTAATAAACTTTTGTATTGAAATTGAAACAACTTATAAAACTTTTGGAAGTAAATTGATATTTGTAATATTTTGAACTAATAAACTTTTGTATTGAAATTGAAACAACTTTGATATTTTTAATATTTTGAAGGAAAATTGTTATTTTTAACAAACCTCAAAAAATAAAATTGAACTTAACTCAAAATTAAAATTGAAGGATTTACCGTGAGTTTTTATGAATATATGTATTGTGTTTGATAGGTAGATTTAGAACAGTAATAATAATAATAGTAGTAATGGTTAGAGAACAAAGCTTTAACATTTTCAAATTTTAGCTGTGAACAAGATCAATAAAATTGAAGATAAAACACAATCCATAGGAATGGATAACGTTGAGTTTTGAACTTATGGCGCCCATATGGTAAAGTGAGCGTAAAACCATGAGTTTGACCACAAACTTGTTCGTTATTCTAAACGAGAATTATATAATACAATTATATGTGTCAAAGTTTGATTGGTAAAATTACTATTCATGTCGTTGTAAATTCTTAGTTATCTAATAAATTGGAATGTAAAAAGTTTAAAATGCAAAATTAATTAATTCCTTAATTAGAGTGTATATTTCTCCAAATGGGTAATTAAATATATTAGTTATTGTTAATTACTTATATTAAATATTAAATGTTTTATATATGTGTAAATATACTATTTACATGTATGCAAATCTTCAAATTATTTTCAACTGGTTGTCTGTTAATATAATTGTAAATTTTCATATCAAAGTCATTTATTTTTGAGATTAACCTTTTATTTGCATGTATATAAATCTTTAAACCATTTGACATACCAACCATATTTCAAGCTGGTGGTCTATTTAAATATATATAGATCTTCATACTAACCATCTTACATGTAACTAGTTAACATCCATATATCTAATTCAAAAAAATGATATTCCTCTAACCACAATAACCCAACTACAAATATATATAGTATGAAATTTCTCAATTAACTAAAGTTATAAACGCACTTGAACATGGTAGTAGTGTTGAAAGCAACAAATTAAAAAGAGAGTGGCAACCAAGATTAATTCTTGAAATCAATTAAATGTCATTGTGGTATTCCAATGTAATATCATGTTAAACCACAATTGAAAAGGTGGGAAAAAGTGACCAGAAGCTCCAAACTTTGTTGTAGCGTGGGAAGTTGAGTATGGCAGCCATTAATCGACCAACAAACCTTCAAAGATAATGAAGTCATGAAGAAGATGATCTTAATTAAAGTTGATTGAAGTTGTTGAGTATAACTTCTAAAAACTAATTAATATTAAATCATCCACAATGGATGGATAATTGATATACCATAAAGCTAATTCCAAACACAAACCTTGAAATTGCATGTGGCGGCAAAAAGTTCATGCTAATTTCTTTAGTTAAAGAATTATTTGATCTGTGTTTTAAATTTTAATATTGATTTGATTTTATTTGAATTCGTTTCAACTAAAGATTCATATGAATTTTAAGAAAAGAATGAATTAAGATTTAAGAGTGAGTTATGAAGGGATGACATAAAACCTTTTCTGCTATCATTTGCTCATTTGATTCAAAACTATAATATTTCATTAATTTATTAAAATATCCTTATTATTTTGATCCATGATTAACTTCACAAAATAACTTTAGAACTTTATGAACTCAGCTAAACATCAGTAATAAAATAAGTTTAAATAACAAACATAAATGAATAAACATAAGTGAACGAATAAACATAAGTGAGCGGATATGAACGAACATAAGTGGGAAAAAAGAAATGAAGTATACTAATAGAAATAAACATAAATGAATGGACATAAAGGAACGTTCTGTGTTCATGTTCGTTTGTTTATTAAATGTATAAATATAAATGAACATGTCGTCAAACATTTCACTAAACGTTTGTTTTATTTACAAGCTTAATCCTAAACTCACATACTAGCACACACGTGGATGTGTATATATCTATGTTTATTTCTTTTAATCAAATAATATTTATAAAATGACATATACACTTTTGATTACAATGCTATGTCAACATAAAAGTATAGTGACAGCATCGGCAATGGTCAAACTTTATATATTTGATATATTTTTGTAATTTGTTTTGACCAATAACTTTTATGCCAGTCTATAAACTTACTATAACAGTGTCGGTCAATGTGTGCTAGTTTATGTGTTAGAGACTTTGCCTTTCAAATAGGAGATTCTGAGTTAAAACTCAAACATGATGTAATTTAATGTCGTGTAGGAGTAGAAGCAGTATAAATTTAGTGTTTAAGAAACCTATAAAATATGTCAGAAGTTACGTACAATAACCTACACTTTTCATATATGACTGTGCGTCCAATTGTTTTAGCTTTTGTTGTATGGCGCGTGTAACACATTACATAGGCTACATATTACTCATGAGTTTTGATGCACTCTTATATAATTGTGTGCCTAACCCAATGGTGGTTCATCTAACTCATAACTTTGATTAACTGTTCTAATGGGTTTTGATGCTCTAAGTCTAAATGGTCACAATTGAGTGTTACTTGATTTCTTAGCCACGGTTAGTAAAATAAATTAATGGGTTTGAAGTGTATATTATATATATATACTATCAGTTGTTAACTTGAAACCTTATAAATTTGAGGGTTTAAAATTGAAACTTGTTATAAAGTTTGACGGTTAATATAAAGGTGGAGTCTTGACTGAATACGTCACCGACAATACTAAATGAGTTGTATTTAATTTATGTTACTGTTCGCAAAGATTAACAACACAAGCATGTGACATGAAAACTAAATCATATAATAATTAATTTAAGTTTATCATTAACCGTTTATCCAAACACAATTTTATCAGTTCAGATTACTAGTGACTCATGTTCAAAGTCTAAAAATGGCAAACACCTCATTTTCGTCTTAACTTAACATTTCAATTGTATATTCGTATAAATTCTATACTATAACTATTTCGATCTTGACAAAAGCAAAAATGCCAACCATATCATTTAAAAGATAAAAACGGTGAGAGCCATTAATTACCTTGTAATTCATATCTAAACAGTAGTAGAACCTTTATGTCAAATGTAAGACGTAAAACCGTAAATAATAATAATAATAAAAAGAGTTAAGTTTGATTTTACTCCTTGATTGTTGTTAAAAATAACCATTTTTCTTCAAAAGATTAAAAAATCAATTTACCTTCAAAAATTTTATAAGTTGTTTCATTTTCAGTCCAAAAGTTTTATTAGTTGTTTCAACTAATGAAACTTTTGGAGTGAATTGAAACAATATATAAAACTTTTGGAGGTAAATTGATGTTTTTAATTTTTTGAAGAAAAATATTTACTTTAATCAAATTTTAAAGAGTAAAATTAAAATTAACTAAAGAAAAAAACCTAACATTAAAAGAGTTAACTTCCATCCGTCATAAACTTTTCAGCTGCTATTGTTAAATACAAAGTGTAATTTTTCACGACTTAAAATACCAAAAGTGAAATATGAATTCACCTCAATACCTTACCTGTAATTAATGCTATATTTAGTTATGAAATTATTCTAACCACCTTAATCCATCAAAAGTTAAAACATTCAGATAACTGTATATATTATAAATTATAATTAAATAATAAACAATATTGACACGTATTTCGGCCTTTAGAGTCTATAAATAACCGATCGAACTCCCATTTCTAGCACTCGTCTCCTTCCGAAGCCTCTCCCCCCACACAACCTCATCAACAGACTTGTACCTCACGCAAACACATCTGTACATCACGCATACCGTGTTGTACATTACGCATTACAAGCAGTACACCGATTATTATTATTATTATTATTATTACAATGGAAGGCGGTGTACATCCGACCGATGCATCGGCGTTCAGAGACTGTTTTTCGCTCGCATGGCGGAACCCTTACGTTCTTCGTCTCGCGTTCTCTGCGGGTATTGGTGGACTGCTTTTTGGATATGACACAGGTGATTATTGCTCCCCCGTCTGTTTTGTTGTTAATCTGTTTATGAATTATGATCGTGTGGTTGACAGTGTTGGGGGGTGTGATTGTGTAGGGGTGATATCTGGGGCTCTGCTGTACATCAGGGATGACTTTGAGTCTGTGGATAAGAAGACTGTGTTACAGGTGAGCCTGCACATATTCCCAGATTAATTTATGTTGAATTAGTCAATTTTTTTATTTTTATTTTTTATTTTTTATTTTTATTTTTAGAGTGTTGATAATAATATGGTATGACCAATTATAAACAAGATGCATTAATTCGGTGATGATCACGATGTGTTTTTGAAAATTACTATGTTTATCTTGCATCTCACTGCCATCCGCGTGTGTACAATTTTTTTAAATTTTTCTTGAACGACAAATGTATGGTTTTGCTTTCGATAACATGTGTTATCTTGATTTTACTTGGGACCGGATATAAATTTTTTTAGAAAAGAACTCATAGTTGGAAATTTTTTTTGGCTCAACTTAGAACATTTTCGCTCGCTACGAGCGAGATCGAACCAAGACCTTCCTAGTTTTAATTATCGTGAGTATTTCATTTTAATCATATGCGTTAGGGATAATTGGTGTGTGTACACAGTAGTGGTCTCTCTATGATGAGACTGAGGGTTCTAGTCTCGTGATAAATATTAGTGTAGACTTAGGTGAGGATTAAATGGGTGGGTGTTTGCCGTTCTAAAAAAGACTTACATCACGCTCTTGGTTTGGTCGGTTAAACCGAGAATATACGTGGGTGGTTACAGGGTAATTAAACACGCTTGAACTAGGCGGTGCTATGTGTATCGAAGAAGTCTTAGCAAAACCATAGATTTATGAGTTTGCCTTAGCCGGTCAATCGATGTTGACACGAATCTTAGCGGTTAAACTGTTAAAAGATTGATATAAAGTAGTGATCCGGTTTTAAAGACATTGATAGGGAAATAATTTTTACGTTTGAAATTGGTAATTTGAACACTGGTGTTATCATGTAATAATGGTAACAGAGAAAATATAGAAATAGATTCAAACAATCATTAAAGGTGGATAAATGGATATATTATTTTTGTTTTTAAAATATATATTTTGAAAATATTCTTGATATTTGGGTAGTTTTTTGTACTTTAAGTTGGATGATCATGAATAGTATTAATGAATTTTCTATATAAGATTGACTAATTATCATTTACTAGATAAAAACAACTACTATAAAACAAAGTTAAATTTAATGATACCAAATTATCCTTTTTTACTTTTTAAGAGACTAACTTTGGTAATAATATAAATGTCTATTTTTTTATATCATGATAATATTTATTATTAAATGAAAAAGATATATTCGGTTTTTATGTTCTTGTTTTCTATCGCGTAAGGCTACCAATATTTGTTTTTTTCTGAAAATATTCTGTAATCAAGAAACTATATTTTATTTTGTTATCCTAACTAATAGATATAATAAAGATAAGAAAGCGTATTTTTCATTTTTTGTTTAGTGGCTTGAAAGATAGTGAACTTGATCGTTTTTGTTGATTAGATGGTATATTATTTTCTTATATTTTATAAAAGTATGCTTAATAATGTTAGGAAAATTTGCTATGTTGATTATTACTTTAGGTGTGAATAAATATACTCGATAAATTTGTTTCAAGGAAACCAAGCAATGTCGTTTTCAAAATATAATTAATTTATTTGGACTATTTTGTTCAAAAGAGTCCAACTTTGACACAACAAGTGAACGGAAAGTCACAAACAAAATTCTAAAGAAATACGCATGCAAATAGACAAAATCGCAATTTTAGGAATATTATCATTTATTTATTAAATTATTAATTCATAATCGGCATAATTTAAAGTTAATTAATGATAGCTGTAGTCTATACAAATTCTTTATTTCACACACAGCTATACATATTTGGAAGATTATGACATACTTATTAAAAACAACAAATTCTAAATTATATGGTTTTTTTAATATTGTTTGTAATTTATTTTATAAATAAAAATAACTAGAAAATTAAATTATGTAAACCTAAATTTAGTAACTATATATATGATTTAAACAAGCCGGACTAAAGACTCACCACTTACATGCAATTCACATATCAATCAAACATAATATTGCCATATGACTTTATGGGTCATATGAGGCGTTATATGAGGACATACGACGTGTCCCTATTGTTATACAAGCCATATGAGGTATGTTTGCATATCATACGGAGCTGTATGAGATGTTATGTGAACATATTATAAGTCATAAAACTACATGACTTGTATAAAAAGTTAACAGATGTGACATGACACACGGGTGATAAACTCATATGATCCATTAACACCTAAATTATACAACCCGTATAATACACGAGGTGGTGTGCGTATAATAACGTTTAGGAATTTCTTGTTGGTATACTGGTGAAATGACGAAAATTACCTGCCAACATTACCCAATGATTAAGAGGCGTAGAACAGACACATATGACCTACCAATAAAGGAGTGGGTTCTAGTCGTTACAAACTTCAAAGTCTTCACTTGGAACTTTATGCATCAAAATAGACCACTCTACACATCTTTTCTTTTTCACACATTTAATAAAAATATATTTTAACTGATAGTAAATTAACCTTATAGTTAAAGTACAATAAAGTGAATAAACACATATATACTTTCAAATTAATACCTTAATAAAAGTTTTTTATGGATTCAACAGGAAAGCATTGTGAGCATGGCGGTAGCCGGAGCAATCATCGGGGCGGCGTTCGGAGGGTGGCTAAACGACCGTTACGGGCGGAGATTCGCTCTCCTGTTTGCGGATTTTCTATTCTTCGTTGGAGCCGTGCTCATGGCTGCTGCACCCAATCCTAGTGTCCTCATCGTAGGCCGTATATTTGTCGGGTTTGGAGTTGGAATGGCGTCAATGACCGCCCCGTTGTATATATCGGAAGCCTCTCCGGCGAAGATCCGAGGGGCTTTGGTTAGCACCAATGGCTTCTTGATCACCGGAGGCCAGTTTCTGTCTTACCTCATCAATTTAGCCTTCACACAAGTACGTTTGGGAATAATAATATTTACTTAATTTTAATTGCATGATAGAAAAGTTTATTCTGGTATGATATTATTAATTATAACTATTTTTAAACTTTAATCAAGTTAACTTAAAGAAATTGAAAAGTTGTTTTATTTGTTTTTGAATAAAGTGGTAGTTACAAGGCTTTTTCCTATAGAGATGCTAGAAAATGATTTATTGCAATTAAGAAGATACTTTGTTTTTTAATCTTTCCCCTTGTTGTGGAAACAATCTACAATGGACACATTAGCAATTAGCCCCACCATGTTACTTCTTCCCTTTGTATATATCTATGCATATTTTTGGTTGTTTGTTTTGTTTGAGAGGTTAAGAACATATCTATATCTATGGCTGGTGTTTTCGTTTTTAATTTTTCATAAATGATTGGTTTCGTTATAAATGGTTCGGTTAATTTGGTTATTAGAAAATATGGGTCTTTATAATTGTTAATCGATGATTTTAGACATGAGTGACCTAATTTTGAATATAAATCCAGACGTATATTTGGTCAAATAAAATATTAGTTACCTTTTTAATTTATAGAAAAGATTAATATAAATAATATTGTTAATTAAATACTATAACAAAATTCTTCGCTCATGAATTATATTATTTATAAAAATTTTTAAATATTAAAATGTTGATTTTAATATCTTAGCTTTCCATCCTCATATACATATTTATACTAAAAACACTACTTTTTTTATCTCACTTTTAATTAAATAATAACTTTTTTATATCATTATTATTATCTTTTCTCTCTATGCACTCACACCCACTTTCAAAAATATTAAAAAAGTTATAGGGGTTATAACGTGTTTCCCCAAATATGAGAATCATAGTACTACCCCCATAAATTTTCAGTCACAACCATCTCTTATAATATATGACACACATTCACATAAAATAAAAAACATACTGTTAATGCTCTTAGTTCGATTAATTCAGCTACTTATACATGTATAACCTTAAGTGCTAAACCTAACCATAGAAATCATCTAAAATAAATCAATCATAACTAAGTTTTTATGGTTATTTAGTTTTTTTTCACTCCTATATGCATACATACATATGCACCCATCTCTTATGCCTTTTGCACCCACTAGAAAAGTCACTTTTTATATAGACATGTGATTCCATTCAACCCGTAGTTGGTACTTTCTCATCTTGTACTCTTCATACATGTACTTCCATAATGTTTTTCTTTTTATTATCATTTTTACTTATAATAACATTTATAAAAGTTTCATGTGATCCCAAAAAAGTCATTTGGTCTTTGTTTCCTTTGGTGTTTATTTTGTAAAGTTTCAACTGGTAACTAATTTAGAAACACCACACTGATTGATCTTGATGCTTAATCAGGTAACGGGAACATGGCGTTGGATGCTTGGAGTTGCCGGTGTCCCGGCCCTCCTACAATTTGTGCTCATGCTTGCCCTTCCCGAGTCGCCCCGTTGGCTTTACCGCAAGGTTCACACTCATATATTATATAAAATATATTATAATATAAAAGACATAAACAAAGGGAGAAGCGTACAGCAGCATGTGCCTTAATGTTAAGACACATTGCTTATGTACTCTCCTTCCTTTTTATTTTAAACTGTAATAAACTTTAATTACTTGATCTTACTCCGTGATTGACTTGATGACAGGGAAGAGAGGAAGAGGCGATAACGATACTTAGAAAAATATATCCGGCCGAAGATGTTGAAGCAGAGATCGAAGCCCTCAAGGACTCGATCGAGAAAGAGGTCGAGGATACAGGTTCGTCGGAAAAGATCGACATGATCCAACTATTGAAGACGAAAACCGTAAGACGAGGGCTCATAGCCGGGGTCGGGCTGCAGGTTTTCCAACAGTTTGTAGGAATCAACACTGTCATGTACTACAGCCCAACCATAGCTCAACTAGCCGGCATTGCATCGAACCAAACCGCGCTACTTCTCTCACTTGTGACCGCGGGGCTCAACGCCATGGGGTCCGTTGTCAGCATCTATTTCATCGATAGGACCGGGAGAAAGAAGCTTTTGGTCCTCAGTTTGATCGGTGTCATTCTCTCGCTAGGTCTCCTCGCGGCTGCGTTTCAAGAGACCACAACACATTCACCACCCGTTAGCGCGCTGGAAACGGCTCGGTTCAGTAACTTCACATGTTCGGCTTTCGAGTCCCGCGGTCCATCGGCTAATTGGGACTGTATGAGGTGCATAAAGGGATCTGATTGTGGGTTCTGTGCTGCAGCTGCTGATAAGGTAGAAACATATAGTTATAACATTATGCAATTAAAGAAACTCACTTTTTAACTACATATTTCTCAATGTAAAACTTGTTTATTTGACCTTATGTTATTGTTACTGTCTCAGCTGCTACCTGGTGCCTGTTTGATCTCCGATGACTCGCTAAAGATCTCCGGTAAAACGCCCGAGGAAACGTGCCAGGGCGAGGGTCGATTATGGTACACCCGCGGGTGTCCAAGCGAACTCGGGTGGCTTGCATTGGTGGGTCTAGCCCTCTACATCATCTTCTTCTCACCGGGCATGGGCACGGTCCCATGGATCGTGAACTCCGAGATATACCCGTTACGGTTCCGAGGCGTGTGTGGTGGCATTGCAGCAACTGCAAACTGGATATCAAATCTTGTTGTAGCACAGTCCTTTTTGTCATTAACCGAGGCCATCGGGACATCGTGGACATTCCTCGGGTTCGGGGTGATATCGGTGGTGGCGTTGCTGTTCGTGCTTGTGTTCGTCCCCGAGACGAAAGGTTTACCGATCGAAGACGTCGAAAAGATGCTGGAAGAGAGGGCATTTCACATGAAGTTTTGGGTGAAAAGGGAAAAGATTGTGAAGAAAAACTCAGAAGTTTGAATAAGAGTAATGCAAGTGATGTGGGAATATAGTGTAGTAGATAGTTAAATGTGCAACATAGGGTTTGTGCATAGACTATTTTGATGGGGTTATGTTTTAAGTATCCCAAATTAATGAATAGCGTTACACTGCACTATGCATAATTAACCACTCGTTTTAATCGTTATTTATCGTTTGTGATACCTACCTTCAAATTATTATTCTGCTTATTAATATCAAAATGAAAAATGCTTATACTTATATCTTCATCATTTCATTAGTTATACCTTAAAACTCAAAACAAACATCGCTAAAGCATGATTCACAAGTACCACAGGCATAAATTTCATTACAACGTACTTATTTTCATATAGATCAATTTTATTCAAAATGACGTTACGCATTAACATATACAAATCATCAACGTAGAAATGTACTAGCCGTTAAAGTTGATTCAAGGTTTTAATTTTCTTATGGTTTTTTACTCTTTCTTTTTATAAAATATAAATTTGTGCATGCTATTTTAGTGACGCTAATATTCTTAACCTTTATAATTTTTGCGGTTGCGACACACTTATTTCTTTTATCATTCGGACATGAATTGTTTATCGGTCTAATTTTTATATAAACTTGCGAGTATCTTCAGTGGTCCTGCTGCATCTCACAAGGTTGTTACGTTTTTGTGTTTCATATAAAGTTTCGTATGTTATCAACGACGTAACAATTCCGTTTATCTTATATAAAGTTGCATGGAGTTATGCCCCTCGCCCCTTCACCTCACAAGTTCACAACAATGTTTTAACTTTAGCTTTTTTCACAGTCCTACAACCCTGCCTCTTCAACACAAGGGTTCACAGTAATGTTTCAACATTAGTTTTTTTTTCATGATTTTACGCCCCCGCAGCAACGCGAGGTCTTAATACTAGTTTTCTTTATAAAACTCACCAAACTTTTGGATTTTGGGTTCTACATTCACTCTTCGAGGAAATCTATGTACAAGCACTTGCCTAATATTGTTGTTGAAGTCCCATCGTTTCATTTACTTTATAAAAAAAACATAGGCTTACCGTAGAAACTTGGTTTTTTCTGTTACTACCATTAGATGTGAAAAATAAAGTGTCTGTTATGTTGAGAATGAATCCATAT
This sequence comes from Flaveria ramosissima, assembly GCA_025215565.1. Classification (NCBI taxonomy): domain Eukaryota; kingdom Viridiplantae; phylum Streptophyta; class Magnoliopsida; order Asterales; family Asteraceae; genus Flaveria; species Flaveria ramosissima. The sequence goes on from CM046039.1 coordinate 4,664,996, forward strand.
CTTGTGTGTGATCTTCCTAATATTGTTAGACATTATTTTCCATGTGACTTTCATGCCTCTCTTTTCCTTTATATCTAGTGACCGTTATCATTCACACACATCGTCGTTTTGGTCCATCAGCGTGAATCAGGAAGTCATCATGAATGTATGTCACATCTGATACACGGACCAATCAAACGTTCGACACATGTATTATTTGTCATAACAATCAAAAAACAAACATTGTACTATAAGAATTAAAAGTTATTACAAAAAGCAAATCTTTAAATAATAGATTGAAAACTCTTGAATCTTTATTGTGGTCACACCTTCACGAAAGAAAGTAGCTCATGGAGATGTATCATGTTCTTAGCGACACCCGTTGTATTAGTGACAAGTATGAGAAACATGTCGCCACACAATTCGACGAAACTGAATTTTCGGTAACAATAACGTTGTTCTAGTGGGAGACAAAGGCAAAATTGTACAAAGCAACGGGAAAAAAAAAAGCAAAAGAGATCCCATAGAAATAAAGTGGAAGGTGGTGGCTACAATGGAACCATACAAATTTGACAAGTACACAACACTTTGTTGCCTGTTTCTTTCTTGGGGCAATGCATCACTAATTTGTGCTTGTGTCATCAAAGGCATGATAAGTTATCTTGTAATGATATAAACGAAGCTTATGTATGTATAAACCATTTGTTTTTTTGTTGTAATTATATAATAAGTAGTTCTATAATCATTATTTTGCTTGGTTTGTGTTACATGTTGGAGATAACAAGTTACATGTATGAAATATTAATATTTGGCTAAAAAGAAAGGGCCAAAACTCAAAGTTGAGTATGGTATAACACAGATCTTGTATTACCCAATTATGTTAGATTTGAGTGTATCACACGGGATAAAAGGGATGCCATATTAAATATTTGGGAATTATAAATCGAAAGTTTGAGATGCTATATGATTGACGTTACGTGCATTTTTTATTCCATACTAAAAATACAAACAAGCCATGAGAAGGGGAGAAAATTATTGAGAACACATAATTGTGATGCGTGACGGAGCTTGTTTCTTATTTAGGGGCGTTTGGCACTTAATGGTTTAGACTGTTTGTTTCACGAGCAAATGTCTGAATGGTTCAGACATTTGCCTCTGAATGGTTAAGCATTATACTAATGTTGAATGGTTAAGAAGTCTAATGTTGAATGGTCTAAACCTTTTATTTGAATTGGTTAGACATTTGTTTTTGAATAGTTAAGCGATATACTAGCTCTTAATGGTTCAGGCCTCTTAATGGTTCAGCACTTAAAGGTTCAGACCACTTATGGATTCAGCACTTAATGGTTCAGACATTACCAAACAGCCCCTTAGTATGTATAACAAAAGATATTTTTTAAAAATTATATTGTTATTTTGTATTTGTTCCTTTTGAATATAAATTATTTAAAATTTTGAAAAGAGATGAAAAAGATATTAACATGCTAACTTTAGTACCTTACTAGATTTCAAAAGGAAAAATTACATATATCCCTCACCCACCTGAAAAATTGCATATTTCATCAAAGCCTAACTTTTTAATTCTCTTTTAGGATGATTTGGGAAAATATGCGCTTTTACAAGTTTAGAGAGACTCATACACCAAATTGCCCAATTTCATAATAACTGGATTTGACCGAAGTTTTACAGAAGATAAAAATATAACATATATTTTATTATTAGGTTAAAAACTTGTGTATTAAATAGGATGAATGAAAATATTAAATTAACAAGTTAAGATCAAATATTAATTATAAAATATATTTTGTGTTTATATTCATAAAATTTTATAGAACTAGAACCAATAATTAATTATATTTTTAAAACAATTTTCTGAAACGGAATTTAATAAATCTATCAAAATAAGAATAAAATAAAGTGAAATAATTTAATACTTTTCTCTACAATGATAGGACAAAAGATGTGTAATTCAAAAAATCATAACATATATTAACTCGTTGAATTATGTAAATATATAAATGAAGATTTTTTTAATTAGATCCTTCTTTGCTAAAAAAATCATTTTCAGCACGTAAAATTAGTGTAATGTGACAATCTAGTTACTCTATTATTTATAGTATTGATAAATTGGTGTAGCTATATCTAGAATCATTTTCAGCGTAGTAAGTCAAACGAGAGGTCTAGAATAGCACATCCAAGAAGAAGAAGAAGAAGGCTACAGATCTGGAGGGGAACCAAACACCGTTGTTTAGTTGAAAGCATGAGGCAGACGGGCAACCTCCTCAGGCGTCTGATCCCCCAACAAACCCACTCTCTCTGTACAAATGAGAAGTCCAGCCACCAAAAACGCTTGAAAGGAAAACAACATGCATCAATAGTTGTGCCATATGCATAAAGAATGGTAAATCTCTATTCGTTTCATTTGTTTTTAACACCTAGTATATAATTAAGATCTTTTATTAATCGACATCCTAATCAAGTTCTCTCTTAATAACCTAATATTATGCTTTGGGCTGCTATTACTGTGTTGGGGCCCAACACGAGTTGAAAACCTATGTTCAACAGGCCCAATATTAGTGTGCAACTGTGCATTGGTCTCTCCATGAGTGTTACTGAATCTAATTCGAAATTTCGAAGTTACATATTTTCCGTTCGGCTGTCTACAACAAAATTAGAATGTAACATGCTTCATATGTCTAGGCTCTAGCGAGGGAGATGCATTAACTTTATATGTTACTTTGTGTAATATGTATTTTGTTTTACTGCAAATGTACAACCCAATTTCGAATGATATGTGTTATTTTAATCGGACGCATCTAATCGTTTTTCAGCCAGAACCGTACCACCAACTACTTCAGAAAAAAACTCACAACTATAAAACCCATGACTCAACTCAGAGGGTTTTTGCTTAAGCAAAACTCGAACTAAAGACGTTTCCATTTGGTTTCGGTTATGACACCTATCAGTTTGTTTGAAGGCAAATATTAATGATTAGAAATTAGAAATAAGGGTTTTCTTTTTCAGGGTACTGAATACGAATATTAACAAAAATGAGGTACGGTTTTGTAAAATCAAAACCTAAAATAGAATCATCGTCATCTTCCCCCAAATCGACCTTCTTCAAGGTTGCCATTGAAGCACTTTCATTGTTCGATTAATACAATTACATGCGAAATCATTGAAGATCGTCTAACGATTAGTGGTTTAAGGGAAAATCAGTTTTCTTCTTCTACACTGATTTTATTAATTTAGTTTAAGGTGATCTGTTCTTCTCTCAATCCAATTTTGATGTATTCTTTATCTATTGATTCATTATATTACCTTCTAACGCCATGATATTTTCGTTTTGATCTCTGTTCGTTGCTTTTGTCAAGTGATATTCAATGTATAATTTGAAGTTAGTGTAATAATTTAGGGCTTTTTGTTAAGTGGGATTGTCAGAAAGCACATTAGGTGTTTGATAAAATGCCTAAGTGAAGAAACAGGGTTTTGAACTTTTGATGAATGTATTGCTCGTGACTTCTCGTACCCCTGTCTCTTGTCAGGTTGATCTTTTGATGTTTTTACATAAGAATATTGTAGAAATGATAGGCATTTGCTAGAAAGGTGCTGCTTTTGTGTGCAAAAACCTTATGGCACTGAGGGTTTTGCACTACACAAACAGATGAACATGATGTCAATAGGGCGCGCTCGATGCACAAGACTCCCGTATACGCGGGTCCTGGGGGTGTCAGGTTTATTTAGTCTTGATGTTATGATGTATGCATCCTTATCATGTATTTCTATAAGATGTTTTCGTGACTCGAACTCTGGTAGTAACATGATGTCGAAAGGAATGGATCTAAACATTTGCTTGAAATTCATGATTTCTTTTTATATCCAAAAGCTTACAGAAACATATTGGCCGACATGTGTTATCTGTTAAGATAAGTTGTGTACTTCACTACTTTGTCATCTTGTTTGTATGTTTGTTGTCAGAAATGGAGAACATGATACAAGCAGTAGAACAAGCAACTTTTGGGGACAGATCAAGTATTTCTCATGTGAAGAAACTGTTGTTTAGGCGAATGTTGGTCGGGATAAACGATGGGCGGTTTTTCCTGGGGGCGTTTTACTGTATGGATAAACAAGGGAACATTATTCTTCAAGATGCCGTTGAGTATCGTAGCACCAGAAGATCTTCTCCTTCTCCAATGGAACAAAGGGGCCTTGGTCTTATATTAATCCCGTTCGCTTGTAGAACATCTTGTCATGTGGATTGCTCAATTGATGAACAGCTTTCATTACTCTCTATTCAGGGTCAAAGGTAACAATGTATTGTAATGCATTATTAGTTTTTCTAAATAGCATTATAAGAACATTTTGCTGAATTCCTGTTAGTGAACACTGTTTTTGTATCAAATGGCTTTTGGGTCAAGTAATTTACTATTATGGAATATATGAAGAAAAACAGTAGATACAATTCAAATGTTGTTATTGACAGAAGAATATTATAACTGATTTCATATTACAGTAGTGATTTCTCTTGAGTAGACTAACTGTCAAAACCTGTCACGATAAGCAGTGCCATAAACAATCAAGTAAGGTACGGTTTTCACAACAGTATCGATTGGTATTGCAAAGTTGACCCCAGATGACATTCCGCTCCCTGCAATAAATCACGCAATTAGCATTTGAACTTGCGAGTAGTGTAGTTCATCATTCATTGCTAGATTTGGAGATCCTAATGTCATATAAATCACTTCCGCCATTAAATGTATGGTTTGACCTTTTAGGTCAAACTGATATCGTTTTTGAACTCAGAATCGATATGCAGTGGAACAATGAAGTCGTAAAGCTTTACGACTGTTTAAAACAAGGAGATGTTATAACTTGAGTAATTTTGGAGGTGATCAGCTCTGTTACTAAAACCTGCAGAAATTCTGGTTTCAAAAGCACAGGTTTTGACCTCAAAAGCATACTAAATCTGCTTCCCTTGGGAAAGAAATTTCGATCCAAAAAGTCAACCATATACCTTTTCGAGTGAAAGTTGCTGTATTAACACCGATAACGTGGCCATGGGAATCAAGCAAAGGTCCACCTGAATTTCCTGCACAACACAATTACTACAAAACTTTAATATGACCACCAGAGTCAAACAAGGTGCAAATTCAACCACATAAAAATATTATTCTTGATATTGGATTTTCACCTGAATTAATAGCTGCATCTGTTTGAATGGCTCCTCTAATGGCACCTCCATTTGGTGATGGTATCTCCCTTCCTAGCCCACTGACTACCTGATATTGCTCTATGTGACTATAGGATTCTATATTCTCATAAACCATTTATAATTTTAAAGTTATTACCCCGGTGGTTAATGTGTTCTCGTATCCATAAGGATTCCCAATAGCATAACAGCTCTGGCCAACATTTAGTTTACGGGCACTGCCTATATCTACTGGCTTCACTTCAATTCCTTCAACATCAACCTGCAAAGACGAATATGAACAAATCATCGATCAATGACTGCATTTTCTCTATTTTCTTTATTTGTTCCTTTTTGTTGCTTTCCGCCCACCTTTAGAACAGCTAAATCACATGATGGGTCAACACCAATAATCTTTCCATCCCTAGATAAACTGTTACCATATTTGTCAACCAGATAAACCTTACAAAGTTGTCGTCCAAGTTGATCGGTAGCCAACTTTTCAACAACATGATAATTTGTCACCTGCCATACATTTACAGAAAATAAATAAAATGCACCCTTCTTCATCATACCCGAAAACATTAAAGAAAGCATCTGAAGGTTCTTATAACCATAAAACAACATCCGCTAAGATCTAACCTTCATGTGTTTGGTATCCTTATTTTACAGGTTTCATTTATATTATGTAGTAGTGAGGAAATAAACAAGATGGGAATCACATTTGAAAATGCATCAAAATGAAGTATGACAGTAGAGAATGATATCATACAATGTGACCAAACTTATCCCAAATAAAGCCTGAACCTGTCCCTTCAACTTTGGCTTTCTCGTCATCCACCATCACAACCTCATCAGATGTCTTCGGGTTATTGACGATTTCAAGGTCTTTAATGAAGACCACAGATGGTGCTGTTTCCTGCACTCATCACATGAACATAAAACACAGGTAGTTGATTGGTGCAAGATGATTCCAAACTGAAAGGGCTGAACTTCCATTTTCAGTTTATTCAGGCTAAAATAATAAGATTTCAAGGGTTCCCAAACAGAACTAATCCTTGAAGTATAATTGAAAATTATTTACGTATCAGTTTATTACGTAACTATGGATACGTGTTATGGAAATTATTTACTTACCTCCAAAATCCCCAATTTTTTAGTTAGAATCAATGGATTAAGCTAGCAATCAAAACGCAATTCCCAACTAACTGGAGCATAATTGAAAATTTGAGATTCATTGGAACGAAAGCAAAACCTAATAATCAGTAAAGTGCTGGTGAAAAGAAGAAGCATCAGTTAATGGTGAGTGAATAACCTCAAAGAGACGCACAACACGGTCTTCTTCCTCCTGAGTCTCATCTAGTTGTTGGGCGATTGCAGATGGAATTGGGGAATATGGAGAGAATTGAAGGTAGGAGACGAGTGATGTGAAGATTATTGTTCTTCGTGTTGCAGGTAGATGATAGGGAAGAGATGAAGAAGAAGATGATGATGATGAAGGTTTGTAAGATGAAGAGGGAATGGAGATGAAGTTTCCACAGCCCAGAACCTCCATTACCCTCACGGTATGCTTTCAAACGTTTTGTTTAATATTATGTATTTAATCTAAAAATTTTAAAAAGGATTTTGGGTTAAATTAAAGTTTAAAAAAGATTTTGGGCTTATCATTTGTCCTGTTATTACGTTAAAAGTAAGAGTATTTTGTTTATTGTGTCAGATACGTTTGGTTATTGTTTCAATTATTAGTTTAATATATCAAGAATTTTTTTTATCATTTGTTATATGTGTTAATCATTGAAATTTATGTTTTATATCATTTCGTATTATATTTATTATTGTTATATATATATATATATATAGATATATATATATATATAATATATATATATATATATATATATATATATATATATATATATATATATATATTATAAATTTATTGTTATTTTATCATTAGACTTAATTACACGGATGGTTCATGTGGTTTGGCCCGATTTCACTTTTGGTCTCTAACTCTCTGAAATTACAAGGTTGGTCCAAAACTTTGCGCAAACGTAACAACGATGGTCCCTGAAACGGATGGACGTTAATAATTGTTGTTAAGTGCGTGTGAAATGACAAAAATACCCTCTTTAACCTTTCTTCTTCTCCATCAACCACCACCCCCACCACCTTCAACCATTGTCACCGCCACAACCACCTTCAACCACCACCACCACCCTCAACCTTCAACCACCACCATCTGCAACCTTCAACCATCACCAACACCACCACCTTCAACCGGCAAGCCCCCACCACCTTCAACCACCACCACCACCACCATCCTCAACCTTCAATCATCACCATCTTCACCCTTCAACCTTCAACTACCACCACCTTCAACCTTCAACCATCACCACCTTTAACCACCACCACCACCACCTTCAACCACCACCACCACCACCACCCTCAACCTTCAACCACCACCAGCGGCAAACCTTCAACCATCACCAACACCACCACCTTCAACCTTCAATCCCCCACCACCACCACCACCATCCTCAACCTTCAATCACCACCATCTTCACCCTTCAACCTTCAACCTTCAACCATCACCACCTTTAACCACCACCACCACCACCCTCAACCTTCAACCACCACCATCTTCAACCTTCAACCACCACCACCATCACCACCCTCAACCTTCAATCACCACCATCTTCAACCTTCAACCATCACCACCTTCAACCACCTCTAACGGCCTCCACATCCATCATCGACCCTCCACCTCCGGCGACCCTCCACCTCCGACGACCCTCCACCTCCGGCATCTTCATCAGATCTAATAGTTGTTGATACGATTCAGATCTGCTTAGCTTCTGTCGCCACCATCGTCATCACCACCATCGCCATAAACGTCTCCATCTCTGAAGATGGTGGGTTTCGTTGCAGCGGTAGGCCGTCGGAGTTGGAGGGCTGCCGGAATCAATTGCAGAAGACAAATATACAAGGGTATTTTAATCATTTTTAAAATATTAACTAAAAAACTTAATGGACATCCGTTTCAAGGACCATCATTGTTACGTTTGTGCAAAGTTTTGGACCAACCTTGTAATTTCAGAGAGTTAGGGACCAAAAGTGAAATCGGGCCTAACCACATGGACCACCCATGTAATTAAGCCTTATCATTATATATTACAATTACAGGTACAAAATGATATCATTTCACTAATTAATATGCGTTTTTTAAACCTCATTGTGTCCAGGATAATATAATGACGAGTACAAATCGTAATGTGATGTTTATCATTGTGTTTTATTTTTTATATCAATTTGTCTTCTTTTAAATTAACTAGTTGTTAATTTATCATAGAGGTGCAAACAAGCCGAGCTGCTTGCGAGCTACTCGAGATCGGATCAATAAAAATCTCAAAACGAGCCAAGCTTTATCGAGCCCGAGCCAAGCTCGAGCTTGAAAAAAACTCATTTAATTATTGAGCCCGAGCTTCACGTATCGAGCTCGATACACTCGCGATCCTAAACAAGCTTTTGTTTTAAATTTTTGTATTTAATTATTAAATATATTATATAAATAATATATTTGTTATATATAAAGTTGTGATAAAAAAAATAAATAATATGTACAATATTATATATAAAATATATAATTATAAATATGTATCAAAATTAAATGTAAAAATATTAAAAATAATATTTAAATAAATAAACGAGCCAAGCCGAGCTTGAAAAAGTATTTGTCAAGCCGAGCTTGAGCTTGAAAAAGTATTTGTCAAGCCGGGCTCGAGCTTTAAAAATAATGCTCGAAACGAGCCGAGCTCGAGCTCGAGCTCTTCTAAGTCATCATGAGCCGAATTCGGGCTCGGCTCGACTCGTTTGCACCACTAAATTTTATCATTGCGTTTTACATATTAGAATTATACACAAGTATTATTTTACCATTATGTTTGTTTAGAAATCATTATTTAAAAAAACACTATAGGGTTCATAAAAACATAATAACTAACAAAAAGACATAATGTATTGCAATAAAGACACAATAACGAGCAACTTTCATATGAGCTGAAAAACATAAAAAATATTATATTTTTATATAACAATATTGTACTTGTTTAAAGATAACAAACGTTTATTCTAATGGTGTAGTTTTTATATATTTTATAATAATATATAAAATATAGTTTTTATAACAAATGTTTATTCTAAAGATAACAAATATATTTTTATATAACAATATTGTACTTGTTTAAAAATACAGACGTTTATTCTAGGACATGTTTGGGTTTGCTTTTTAAAACAACTTATTGACTTATTGACTTTTTTAATAAGTTAATAAGTTAGTATGAAGTGACTTATTAACTTATTTCCCTCACAACCACTATATTGCCAAACACTATAAAATGACTTTTTAACTTTTAAAAGTTAATAAGTTAATAAGTAAGGAAAAAAAGCACTCCCAAACCCCACCTAATGGTGTAGTTTTTATATATTTTATAATAATATATAAAATATAGTTTTTATAACAAACGTTTATTCTAAAGATAACAAACGTATATTCTAAGTTTATTACGTTTAAGGAGTCTTTGAATTGTGTTTTGAATGTTATTTGTCAAAACCAAAAAAAGAAAGTTGGAAATTCAAAGAATCAATCTCAAACTAGAATAATAAAATTTCTAACCATTCTTTGCCAAAAATGTTAAAATTTTCTTTTCACTCGCATCAAACGTAAACATCCCAAACTTGTGATTCTCAAATTAGAATATTTTAAACATGTCTAATTATTGAATTAAATAAAGTATATCCGTAAGGATGCCCACTTGAGATACGTTTTGTTATAATATCTTTAGTGCGTGTTTAGTATTTGGTCCACGTGCGAAATGAACATTTTGTCATACACTTAAATATTTGAATTGAAAATTTTGACTCATATTGAACTCACACTCTAAACTCAACTAGGTTTTTTTATTTGTATTTGGCTAAAACTCAGTGTAAATTAACAAGGGTACTAAGATGTTTTTCCGCTTTACACATTATTGTTTCACATATTCTAAAAGTTGGATTATTATGTGACTTAACTGTATATTAAAAAATAACGAAGTTACATGAAAAACACACTTGTGTACGATATATTCTTAGCACGTACTTTCTTTTTATAATAGCGGATGCCACAACAAGAAGATCAATATTTAAGCAAAACATGAATTTTTTTAACAACTGAAATTTTAAAGCTCAATGACTAGCAAGTAGCTAGACGGGATATTCAAGTAATTACAAAAATAATAAAGGGTTTTACAACTATTTACTCATCTAACGTCAACTTTACAATTTCTATATAGAAACCACAAATACGAATAGTTAACTATAGAATCAAATATGTTTTCCCAAGAGTTATTGATGTTCTCAAAAGTAGTATCATTCCGGAAGCGCCAAATAGCCCTCCAAGTTGTCATGATAATCGCCTCAAGCATCGAATGATTTACCCTTGATACCACTAACGAATCTAACCAAGCCAGTAGAACACTCGGCGCCTTAGATGAAGGTAACACTATTAGACACATGTTTAATATATTGTACTTAATAAGTAATTATATTATAATAAACATGTCGCAAGTTCCAGCCACTAGTCGATGGCTTGCCATGACTTCAACGCAATATCATTTGAGATGATTTTAATACGAGTGAAAGGAATTTTTGGTTATGTGATTAATCGCTAAAACAAAAAAAATTTCATAACAAACTAACGTCACACATGTGTCAAAATACTATGTTTGACGTAACATAACTAAAAGATATAAACAACGCGTTTTAATCCACGTATCATCCCATTTATAGACCCTTTGATATCTTGCGAGATAACATGATACGGGTGATCCATATGCATACACTTGGCAACATTTATTTCACAATGCTATCTTCTATTAATGACTTAATTAATGCCAAAAGCAAAAACAGCACAAACAGATAAATCTGAATTATTAAGCTCAAATATGAGGACAAATTTATCCAGTCACACCCACATCAACTTCCCTCTACCATATTTCATCCGGTTTCTTACAATATACCCCCTTCCAATTAGCAAAACTTCTATTTATACCACACGTCTTTTGACGTGTTTCAATTTTGTACATTATTTTCTATGAGCTACTAAATATCGGCTAATGACTGTTGCTATAAATGTAGCCATGATTTTACTACACTCTAAAAGTGATGGTGGGCGGTGGAAGGTTGGTCGATGGCTCGATCTGTGAAGATGGAGGGTGTCAGCTGCAATTAATGTAGTTGGATTGGGATTTGCCTATACCGATCTGTTTGATTACTCTAGATGCATCTTCATTTGGACCACCCGTATATGACGTCAACCAGTTGAACTAGACTCGTGACTGATCTCGTTTATTGTTCCACAATATATAGTTTAGCATTCTTGATCCATATCATAACACGAAATAGTTGCATTTTATTCTAAATAAGTTATATATACTATCTAGTTTCGTCAAACATACACTTAGTAACACCACATGAGAACTACTAGATGAGACTATAGAGACATTTACTAAATAAAACATAAATACAAGGTTTTAAATGGAATTGCTATAAAAATCAAGGGGGGTGTTCTAACTTGCACAAACTTTAAGCTCCCTATAAATTTCATACCCATTGTTCTTCTCATGGCATATACTTTCATTCCATTCACTACTTAACAAACACAATAGACCTTTAATTCCATCGATGGCAAGCTCAAGAATCGCGAGGTTTGTGACCGAGGTGGCGCCACCACAGTTTGTGAGTTTAATGAGGCGACGAACGACTAAAATGTTGGACACGATAACTGAAGATGAGAGGGAAGTGTCTATGAGCGAGAGTTCCTCGCTGTCTACTGCTTCATTTCATCAACCGACGAGTGGTACTTCTGTGCACTTTTTACAACAAAACCAACGAAATTTTTCGATGTTTGGAAATTGATGTGTTCGAATTGTCACTTATGTTTTGTGGGATTTTGTATTTTGTTTAAGTTGTATAATGATCCGAGTTTGTTGCACTCTCTTTAGACCACTTTTTATATGTCTTTTGAGTAGTGGGGTTTTAAGATTTGTTTGTAGTTTTATTTTATGAGTTTATGTTATGTATTGATAAGTTATGTGTACCAAGAAAACGTTAATTATATATATATTTATTCCAAGTCCCTCTTTTCTAGTTTCGAAACTTGTAGTTTTGCGTGTAAGTAAAAAAATGAAATTAAAGTCACCTAAGATATATTCATATGTTTATAATCTCTTAACTTGTTTTGTTTAAAAAAATTAACGTTCATTCTTTTGATGAAATATCAGATATTCCAGTGGAATGTTACATAATTACCATATATCCTAACTTCTTTAACAAATATCCATCCCCATTAGAATGCCCATCTAATAATTTCCTTCATAATAAATTATCAAAATAAAAAATCAAAATTGCTACCAGGCAGATTTCAAAATCAAAGTCCCTTAGTAATTCAAAATCCTAATCTGAAACATAAATCGGGTTCTAGAAATGAACAAGACGGTGATGAGAAAGCACGAAAATCAACTATGAGAAAGATTGAGAACCAAATTGACTTTGTTTATGTTAATAAGTTCGTCGAACAAATGACAAGGAAGATGTACGACGACAAGGATGGATTATGGCATATGAACAACAACCCACCTCAATTTGCCATACGAACAACAATCGACCTTGATTTGGTGATTTTGATGAATATATATGCTCGTTTGTTTAATAAGATGAACTATCAATAAACTTCGAACTTTATTAGGGTAGAATGAGAAGACGAACATGATAGCAAAATTAGGCTTGGAGGATAATTTAATTGGGTGGGGGTGGTTTTGTAATTTAAGTTCTTATAAACTCAAATTTCATTCATAAACGTTCAAACCAAACACAATACATATTTAATGTAATTAATTCTAATTAACTTGATTTTAATTTTAAATTCAATTCAAATTTTAATTATCTTCAAAAACATTCCGTGAAACACATGGCCAAATGTTTTTAGTAACTTTTAGATGTTATTTTTTTCTAATATCAATATAGAAATTTTAAGGGGCTATGAAAATTTAAATTTCTAGGTAATTCTAGGCAGATTGATAAATCAGATATTTCTCGACCATTGAGATATTAGTGACAAATCGTATCATATATCTCCGTAAAATATAATAATGTATTTATGGAAACATCATAATGTCATGCACATATTTCTCGACCATTGAGATATTAGTGACAAATCGTATCATATATCTCCGTAAAATAGAGTTAATTACATAAATGGTCCCTGTGGTTTATATAAAATAACAGGTTTGGGTACTAAGCAAAAAAAGTAACAGGTCTGGGTATGCACTTTTAATTTTGTAACAAGTTTGAGTATTAACACTAACAGACGTTAGATTTTATGTTAAGTTTAAGGGCATTTTGGTCTTTTCACATCATAGGACTACTTATGTAAATTAGAGGGGCTATTCATGTAATTTAGTTAAAATAATATATATATACACAGTTATACACATACACACATATATGTATGTCTTCACGATGAGTTCAACATTGCCGGCCATAACCGCCGACCACCGCCGACCACCGCCAACCACCGCCGACATCCATCACCGCTGTCCACCGTCGGCCACAACCACAGTCACCACCGCATTACATCATCTTCACTGTGATACCCTCACATCACCGCCATCCATCTGATCCCCACCCCTAGTCACTGCCGCCTCATCCCCACCCCCAAATCGAAGCTCCAAATGCTCGAAATCGAAGGTCTAACTTGACAAATCGCATCTGAGTTCACCCCAAACATTATTCACACATAGATTTTAGGTGGTTTCTGGTGATGATTTTAGGGTTTTTTATGTTTACCCCTTTGTATTTTTATGGTTAACTTCGATTTGATGATGGTGGTGGTCTGAAATGGGAGCGGCTTAAATGGTGGTGGGCGACGGTGGTGGTGGTCTGAAATGGAGTCGGTTATATGGTGGTGGGTAGTGGCGATGGTGGATTGAATGGCGGTGATGGTCTGAAATGAATGTCGGTTAAATGGTGGTGTGCGGCGGTGGTGGTGGATTGAGGTGGTGGTGGTCTGAATATGAGTGATGATGGTGGGTGGCGGCGGCGGTGGATTGAATGGTGGTGAAGGTTTGATGGGAGTGGGAGACGACAGTGGGAGGGTGGGTTGGGTTTGTTGTTAATTACACAAATGGTCCCTAAATTAAAAGAGATTGATAAAATTACAAAAACAGTCCCTCAAAGGGTATTTTAGTCATTTCATTTGAATTTAACGGAAAAGTTAACGTCTGTTAGTCTTAATACCTTATCTCGTTACAAATTTAAAACACAATACCCCAACTTGTTACAAAAAACCCTTAGTACCTAAACTTGTTACTTTATATAAACCACAAGGACTATTTATGTAATTAACTCCGTAAAATATAATAATGTATTTATGGAAACATCATAATGTCATGCACAACTGCCCACCTAAACATCAATCGTAAAGCATAGTTTCTTGAGTTTTTCTTTACCGGATTCATAATTCATAATGATGCTATAATTATTTCAAGTTGCATTCACATGACAATTTCAATTCTTCTGATAAATTCAAATTCCTTTAAAAAAACTCAAACACCACACAAGTGTTTGCAGAGTTTGCAAGGCCGTCCCTGAGAATCGTCGAAAAGTTTTGGGTTATAGGCGAGTAGAGAAAAACGGGCCCCTTATTATATAAAATAAACAACTCATATATAAAAATTTAGGCTCAGTGCGAGTAGATAAAAAAAACGAGACCCTAGTTCGATCAATCGATCGCTCTGATCTCCTGTGTCTCGATCATTCTTTTACTACCCCACCCAAACTGCAAGTTATTTTGTTTGAGTTTTAAAATAGGTTTAAATTCTAGTAATAGGTAAAATGGTAGTAGACTAGAATAATTAAAAGTTTAATGGGCTATAATGTTTGTTAAACCTAATAATTTAAATGTTGATGAGTTTGTTAATGATCTAATGACTTTAAGTGTTTAACAAAGTATATAGGCGCTTTTCTAAAAGTATATATATAACTAGGTTAGTCCCCGTGTAATACACGGATTGAACAAATAAAATATTAAATAATTTTATTAATAAAAATTTATAAATTATAAAATAATGCTTGAAGATAAAATACGATTATAAATACGTATAGATAGCTACTTTAAGTAAATAAACAATAATGTATTTTTCTTAAGCTTTTATTTTATAAAAAATTATGATTTTGAAACATATTGTTTCAAGAAAAAATATTTTTTAAAAAAATTGTTGTATTCTGTATATTTTTAATTTGAAAATGGTATGAGTAATACTATTAGTATTCAATATTATTAATAATAATATAGAGAAATGAGAAAGTAAGTATCATGATATCTACAATAGTTTCACGCTTACTATAGTTTTTTTTATAGATAGATAGATAGGCTAAACACTTATAAAATATATATGTAAAATAAACATGAATAGTTACAATATAATATTTTAATGTAAAATATATATAAAACTATATATAGGTAATAGTTCAAGAGATAAAACAATGATACCATTTTTTAACTATCTTATGTAAATAGTTTTATTTTTAAACATTTGTTTTAAAATTTTTTATAAAAAATATTTTTTATAAAAATCTTATTTTTAAAAAATATGATTTGTAAATTATACTGGTTGTTTTAATAAGTCTGTTTTAAAATATTTCACCTGTTTATAGTTTTTTTTTAAAAAACAAAATGATTTTAAAATATATTTTTAAAAATGTTTAATGTTTTAGAAAATTTCATATTATATAAAAATTTAGTTTTTTGTTATTTAGATTTTAATTAAAAGATGGTATTTTTAATTTTCTTCATAAAATCTATTTTAAAAAAAGATAATTTGATTGTAAAAAAATAGATATGAGAGAGAAACATAACAATTAATAAAATTTATTTTTAATAAGAGAGAAAAATTTGTATGAGTATTTAAATTACTATAACACCTTTTTGGAGAGAAATTGATGTGTGAATGTCTAGAAAAAAGACAAGTGGCAAAAACATGGATTAAGAGAATGACAAGTGGCAAAAGAAACCTTGCTTTATTAAAGGTTATAGATATAATTTTTTAAAAAAATTACGGGCCCCTGAGCAGATCGGGCCCGAGGCGGTCGTCCACCCCGCCCCCTTCAGGGCCGGCCCTGAGAGTTTATTTACATTTCTTGTAATTAAATTAGTATTTTATTTTAACGGGTTAACGAGGGCATATTCTCATTCAATATATGTCTTTTGATTAGATATCACGAAGGGTCCACCTCGATTTCTAGCTATTACCATTTCAAAAGGCGTGATGATTCGCCATAACCACAAGCATATATGGTGAGGCATACCTTTACAATATGACGCTTTAGAGATCAAATTGACATCGATGTGCCTTTGCTTGTTTTTCCTAACTAAACACCCTAGCTCTTTTCTCAGGCAATACGTTTTAACCTTTGTACATGGTGGACAAACAAATTGAATACATTGACGTAATTCATAAAATCCAACAAATAATAAATCTTCTCAACGGTTTTTAATATATATTATACTAGATATTATACTAGATATCGTTTATCAATGTCGGTGGTTTTTTCTTTTCTTGTTTCTTTTTCCTTTCGATCAAATGTGTTCAAGGTTAAGCCACGTCTCCGACCACCGTCCCATATTATTTTCTTCCTCATGCTATCCCTTTTCCTTTTCAATTGTCTTTATTAACCATCAATTAATATTTAATTAACCTAAATTAGGATATAAAAATTTATAACATTCAAAATTTTATACCCTTATCAATAAAAAAAGAATAATAAACTTTAAGTCACAAATTAGTTTAATAATCCTAATTATACATAACACAATTACTAATT
The DNA here is from genome assembly GCA_025215565.1 of Flaveria ramosissima. NCBI lineage: Eukaryota > Viridiplantae > Streptophyta > Magnoliopsida > Asterales > Asteraceae > Flaveria > Flaveria ramosissima. Next base: position 4,682,085 of record CM046039.1, read on the forward strand.
CTATGTCATCGACTATTACTCTAATAATTCTATTAACAGACTACCTCTAAATCAGTTAGAGATATAATGTGTTTGGTTTATTTAAAAGTCACATATTAATAGTTCATTAAGCCTTTTAATGAATAAATTTCAGAAACATGTTACCTTAACGCAAGATTGTCAAACAACTCTTAAACCTTTTAATTTGTAATGTTTCAACTTAACTTCATGTACTATATGTAACAAACGTTTTTAGCATGTTAATTATTTTATTAATTTGATTTTTCTTCTATGTTCATTAAACTAAAAAGACAAACTAGTTTATGGTTTTGTTTATTTTTTCCCTTGGGTTGTCGTATGAATTTTGTTAAAAGGTAGTTATTAAAAAGGGTATTTTTGGTATTTGTAGGTTATATCAACTTATGGTAACATGTTGGTGCCGTGAAGAATGAGACGGATCCCAATCGAAAAACATTAATAACATATATAACTATTTTATGTTTCGATCTCAAAAAACGAGTCACTAGGACTTCATACGTTTATTTTATGTACTTAACCAAATAAATGTCAGTACCGCAACACTTTGTACACGAGCTTAATCTCTAGTTAAACTTAGTTTAGATCTATTTCTCACGATCTGCTAATTGAATATCAACGTGTCTTGGTAGCATCTCAGTGTGACATCTAATTTCTATTGTATTTTCACACTTTGGCATGTCTACACAAACTCTAACATGAACCCACATCCTCCATCGACTACTACCAAGACCGTGAGAGATCTAAATATATTCTTTTAACAAGTCTCTTAATTAGTAACAGATTAACAACAAACAATATTATATTATACAAGTTTCAAAAGGCATTTTATGAAGCTATCGACACATAGGAACTCCACTTATCTACACTTCAAATTTATAAAGTTACTAATAAGTTTTATTTGTCATGTTAATCAGTTATTGTTTTTTCTTTGATGGTTGTTTTCAACTATTTTGTTGGCTGATCAATTAAGTGAATTAATTCGATTTTCTTTTCTGCCCCCTTCTGATCATCTCAAAAATTCTTGTATCTAGATCAATAGATCATGTTTCCTACATTTTAGTTTACGTATTTAAAAGGTTTACTTACTATGGCTAATCCAAGAAACCAAATAGTCTTTGTTTTAGCGGCATATGTTGATTATATCTTAAAATATGGATCAAAATCATGAATCATATTTGGATACTAATAAGATCAAAGTATTGGTAGTTATTTGTAGGAATCGTCATATGATTCCTGTTATGACACATTGAATTGATGGAGATTTAAAAACAATAATGAATGGTGTTCTGGAGAAATTTTCTACCATTTATATCAATACTCATGATTAACTAGTTTTATACTTGTTCGGTGGCCGGGTACTCTAAGATCACAATAACATAACTATTTTTATTGCATTCTAAACAATAATTATACTATTTAAGATCAAAGTAAAACTCGTCTAACTTACGAGTAGAAATGACCGATTACACTAACAAAACAATGAGTTGTTCATAAAACATTGACGAGTTGGACTCCTATGCCAATACCAGCACCCATGAGCCGAACACCAAATACCGAACTAACCCTGGTGCTCCATCAATGGCATCTATGGTGTTTTCAATCAGTCCTGTCTTTTCAAGTATTGTTCTCTCTTCTATAACTTCTTCTCGTGTACTTGACCTACACAACATACAAATTTATAATTCGTAAATTTATATAAATCATTTTTATAAAACTATCATTAACTACATACTTCGATTGTAAGAATTCCTCTTTATTATCAATGACTATCATCAAGTAATTGCCGGGGATATGTTACATCATATTGGTAAATTTTACTTAAATAATCCGTAAAGCCACATTAAACGGTTATTTCCAACAGAATCATGTTATATAAAATGGTGTGTTTTTTTTGAAAATAATGCTTCAAGTCCCGTAATGAAGAGTGTTGTAGATTACAATGGTTGATAAAATAAAACTAATCCAAGAAAATATCACTTCAAAAATCTTATTTTCATTATATAAACACATGTACATACATAAATATCATAACACCAAGGATGCACAAAAATAAAATAAAGAAAGAGATAATTAAACGAACGAACAAAGAAGCTCTTCCCCAAAACATTGCTACAAAACACCCAAACTAGCAATAAGCCAATAACATAATTAACCATCATATCAATATATCATAAGCTGCATAAAACATACGATGAGATCGATCACTAAAATTAAGACCACCTCAATGATCAACACGATTGATCAACCTTAACTATGACGAAAACAACAAGAAACAAACGCGAATCACTTCGATACACACATCGGAAAAGCCTTATCGGAGTTGTTAGACAGTTGCTTCTTCATCTGACCAAAACATGTTGATCTGTTGGACATCATAAAAGAAGCAGAAGCTGAAGCTGAAGCACTTGTAACGCTTTCGCCACTAGTTGTGGTCTCCTCTTCGTGTATTGTTTCGAGAATTCTAGAAGCTTCTAGTCTAGAGATTCGCAGCATACGCGATGCTGCAACAGCGGAGAATGGAGTGAGGTGTTGTGATGGTTTGGTCTTGTTGTGGGTTTTGGGTACCGAGGCGAAAATAAGCCTTGTTGCCATGATGATGGTTTGGAGTTGTTGGTGTATGGAATAAGTGATGAGAGGAGATGAAGGATATGATGAGTGAATGTTGAATGAATGATTTGGGTGATTTATAGGGCTAAGAAGAGATAACGGTCAAACCGTTATCGTTTATGCGGGCTCAAAAACGGGCCGGGAAGGCACACGAGTCCAAAAACATGCTTTTTCTCTTTAAGTAGACACCCTCTTTGCGCGGTAATTCTGATAGGGAGAGAGGACGACTGATATATGATTTCGTCGTGGTGGCTTATGAGGTTGTCATGATCAAATGGTATCACTTTTCTATAGTGATAAGTTATAACTTAGACTTTTGATATCCTTCAAGGGGTAATGTAATAGTAAGCATCTGATACTGATTTTGACTTTTCAAGTAGAAATCAGCTTCTAGTAGTTTTCTGTTTTAAATCCTTTAACGACAACTTGTCTAGTTTAAGTTGTGTTAAACCTGGTCTCACTTATTAATTGGTTCATGGTTACCAAAAGAGAGGAAAATATATAGTATATATTCAACCTTATTAATAGTCATCCTATAAAAGATAAAAACTCATAAATTGGAAAATGATAAGAGAAACATGAAGGAAAACAGTAGAATGTGGTCCATCCATATCCTGAAAGTGGTTTTAATGTGATCATGCCCTGGATAAGAGGTCACCCAAGAATGAACTAGACACACTCTAAAGATTCTAGCATAAAACTTATACGGATTTTACATATCTGGACTGAAACTGACCGATACCAGCTTAACTTAAACACAAAACCGTAAATTTCATGTTAGTTTTTTTATCATTTTATCTCGTCATGTCAGAAATCTATACTCGTGGAAAAAAGATTTACCTTTTGCTTGGTTGTTGGTGTGTCAAATCAACATTAATGCATGAACTTTCAATAATGCCCCTACTTATGAACAAAAAAGTGCAAACAAGGGAATTTTCGATGCCAACAAAAACCATATCTTATACATGATACGGGCACGTACCATCTAAAAAGCACACATTTGGACGCATTTGAAATGCGGAGTTGTGTTTCTTCACGTAACGAATTGCGAATTGCAATGAATACAAAAAGTAGGAGTCGGCATAAGAGTTTAAATTGTGATGGTGACTCTCAAAGACGATGACAAGTGACCCAATTTGATCCCTAACAAGTTCCCTTCAACTTATCTCATTTAGTTGATTACTTAACTACCTAAAGTTGGCGTGTAGTTCCATTTAGACCACAAATTATTAATCACAAGTTGAAATTCATAAGCATGTGACTTAATGACTTATGCATTATGCGTTGTTGGTAGAGGTGGAAAAAGAATCGTTTCATGAAACGAAACCAATTTGGTTGAATCTGAATTGTGGGTTTGAAATTGGTATGTAAACTCATTTGTTGAAACCGATTAAAAGCGAAAAAATGAAATAAAAACGTTTTATACTTGCTTTGGAACTAATTTGATCTTTTTCTCCTCAAAAACTATCAAACCGAACTGGTTCTGCCAATAACAAGTTTTGGCTATTGTTGACCCAAACCAAACCAGTTTAAACCCAAACTGATTTGGAAAAAATCGCAACTTGCACTTCTAGTTTATAGCACGTTTTTTGGTATATCAGACATCATCAAAATTACCGAAAGGTACCCACATCAGTTTATTTGATCATCTCCATCCTTCGAGTGATATCAAGAGTTAGAGGAAACTTTTTTCATGGTGCAATGGGACTATGGGATAGAGGTGGGCATAAAAACCGGGTTCGGACCTAACCCGGTGTACCCGACCTGGACCCGGGTACGGGTAGTACCCGATGGGAGGCATACCCGGGTTGGACCCGTTTAAACCCGTAGGTTGGATCGGGTTTAGTTTTTTAGTTTTTAGTGAACCCGACCCGAACCTGTCCTGACCCGGTTTAAACCCGAATTGAACCCGATATTGGACATAAAAACAAGAAAAGAAAAGAAGAAGAAAAAAAAAGCTGAACCCGGTATTGGACCCGGTTCCGGACCCGACCCTACCATACCCGGGTATGGCGGGTAGGGTTTTCAAGTAAGTAAACCCGACCCGGGGTCATACCCGGGTTCACCAATACCCGGGTATAAAAAAACCCAATTGAACCCAACCCGATTTGAACTCGGTTTTGAGTATGGCCCAAAACCCGGTTTGCCCATCTCTAAATGGGACTATGGGAGGCTTGGGTCTTGGGACTTTGGAATTTCAGAGCATGTGAAATGGGTAAGAAAAAAGCCCAAATTTAACATGTTGCAGCTCTCAAGATACCGAGCCCACCAATGCCATTTTGGCCCACCGTTTGGGCCCAAAATCATTTACCAGGCCCGTTAATGAACCTTTGAGCGAGTTTGAGGGCTTTGAATGAACAATATGCTGTAGCTTGCCTTACGGGATTTAAACTTCTTATGTTAATTATCAACCTAAATGTAACTTTAATATTTTTATTTAATAAAAAAGTAAGAGGGGCACGTGATATTATTATATTTCTCCTCACAAAACTTTTTTTTTTTTGCTTCTATCTCCTATTAATTAATTGCATTAATTGCTAATAATATTATTTAATTCTTTTTTAGATTACAAATTATTCTTTAATAAATTTAGAAAGAGATCTACATATTAATGTTATTTTTTTGTTAAATTTATAAATTAACAAATTTTTTAAAACATCAAGATTTTTAAAAAAATATAAAATATTTTAGAATTGGTATTCATAACAAGTAAAAAATCTATAAACAAAATATAATTAAATTGAAAGTTATAGTAAGAAAATTTTGAAAATGACTTTTTTAAATGTTTTTTAACAAAATGTTTATTTAAAAAAATTAAAATTAAAAGTTTAAAAAGATGATATCATTGTTTTATTAGTTATAGTATTTACTCAAAACTCAAAATTTTCATGCCATTCCAACTAATGATTACGTTAAGTGCAATTAACAAGCTGTTGGTTCAGATTGATATCTCGATATCAGGTACTTTAAAACAGAGGTTGTAACACAATTGCGAGAACCCTATTTGTGAGAAGGCTATTGCATTGCATGGATAACTTGTAAATTATCATGTGTGACTCGATTTTAAATGAAAGTTACACCGAACGTTGTAAAATTTAGCACTTCGCAATTGTATTTTCTAAATTTATAAAATATATATTGATTAAATTATATTTAAATCTTAATAAAATTATATTTCTTATTGGATTTTATATATGTCAAAAGTCAATACTTTTGGGACATCCTAGTTTTATACATCAATAATGCACATGCGTTTCATTTTTCGTGATTAATGGTTGGTCAACCACGTTTTGTAAAAGTAAAACATATATAATAGCCTATGCGAATTGGTCAAGTGGAAACTATGGAAAAAGTTAGAAAGATGAAATAACCTCTAAAGTCAATTATTCATCTTTTTAAAACGAGTTTGGGCATGAACTCGTTTAACATTATATACAAAGCCGTTTATAAAAATTTTAAGTACTTTGTAAAAGCAGTAAAAATACTTTAAAAAAATAAATTAAAAAAATAGTTAGTACGACAATAATTGTTATAGCAATAAAAAAGTAAGATTACATTATCAAAAAGACTTAGTTAGGTTAAATGACTTTTAGTAGGCTAAATTTATAAAGTTTATTAGTTTAATTGGGTTAAAATTTTAATTGGCAATATAGTTTTTTATAGGCTTTTCTTTTAAAACAATTTTATATATAAGAAAATTTAAATATTTTGGGCCACGAAAAAATGGGCTTGTGAGGTTGGCCACCCAAAACCCTCTTAGTGATGTGCGTGCGTAGTGTCGTGCCGCCCTTGCATTCACGCACGCATGTGCGCGCACACATATGTATTTTTATATACGCATGATATCTATTGATGCAATGATTACAAAATTCGAGTTGTGAGGACCTCTTTGTAACGTAGAGTGGGAGATTTACATTTAATTTTTTTGAAGGTTACATATTTTTTTCTTTTTCATTGATTTTATAATTTTACTTAAGAAACTGATTACCAAAGTATATTAAATTGTTTGTATCACATGGAGCTAAGAAATATATATATATAAATAAATATGTAGAGTTGGTTACTTTGTCAACTATAATTATTGATTTTATTTTAATAGTAGAAAAGAGAGAGTTGTCATGCTAGGAAAAAATATGAAAATGTCTTGAACTACATTAAATTAATTTCGCTAGAGGCTCAAAATAGTTTGACTCATCATGATAAAGATGGTGGTATAAATTCAAGAGAAATGTACATAGTTGCATGAAACATGCAATCAACCTATAACAACATCTTTATTAAATAAAAGATCACATGTGAAGTGGAGAAACGAACACTTGTCTAGAGCCAATGGAAGCTTGAGTGTTACTAGTTGTGGTTTGTGAGGGAATCTTGCGCTTATAAGACTAAAGTGAGATTCTATGGTCACGTGAAGGTTAAATTTAAAGGGAGCCTATAATATGATAGTTATGCAAGAGGATTTTATTATGTGATTGTAACTCGTTTTCCCTATAATAATATTAAATCCTAACCCGACTTGTTTATTTGATAACAAATTTGTTAGCGGATTAAGAGTATAAAGTTAATAATTATTTTTTGGACCTTGTTAGACTAAATTATCACATGATGTTTCTTGATATTGTATTCATAAAACTATTTCATAGGTGATTAGAAGATGGATATTTGGTTTCAATTAGGTTGTCTAGCAACCTAGCGTATAGATTACTAAACCACTTAAACGAAGCAAAATGTTGTGTCCAATAATTCAAGAAAAACAAAACTATATAATGATTCATTATTACTCTCTTTAATTTAACATAACATGACTTCAAGTACGCATAAGTAACTGATAAAAATGACTATTGAGAGAAAGTAAACAAATAGAGTGAATGTAGAATGTATGTTTTATAGGTCAATAGAAAGATGCTTATATATAATGACTCATTTCAGTAACATTTACTAGTCACTCGTAATCCATATAAAAAAATTTCCCAATCGTGTCACTCGAGTTACCATACCAACTATAAAATACAATCAACATGCCAATTACAAATTTCCCAGTATTATAATATACCCTCAACACCATTATCACATATTGTCACAATCGTCTTGCATCCCGTTAGAATATTAGACGCCACATACAATCACGAGGCACTCAGACTTGCGTGTTCGTCTACCATCGTAGGAGCCCGAACAAAGACACGCCAGACCGTGTCGACCGACTCTGCATCCAAATATACCTCAGAATATCCTGTCATTAAAGTAACTTGCGTAACTTTAGGCTTCATTATAATATAATAATACGTCCGTTACTTCGTTAACGTAGAGAAAACAAAAAGAAATTATAAATAAAATTCTAGTCGGTAGTTTGATCCGGTGAAGAACACATTCGAATATCAAATTCAAAAACAAAAGTGTGATCATATCTAACACGCATTTCAATCATCGCGTCAACCCTCTTGATTTCGCCGTCCATTTTCGTTTCTTCCACCATCAAAGATTCCCCCAATTCACCATCATGCCTAAAATCCCCTAATTTCATCAATCAATCATCATCATCATCATCATCCCCTTTGATTGAATGTTTGCTTCCATTAGATTCAACAACCCCTTTCGTCTTCTAATCTCCTTTTTGATCGATTCCAATAAAGGGTTAATCGTTAAAGATCTTAAAGGCGGTGCATACGACGTTAATTCGTTTTAGGGTTTCTTTTTCCTTTCTTTTGAATTTAGGGAAGATGAGTGTGTCAAGATCTCAAGTTTGGCAACCTTGCAAGAAGAAAAGGTTGTGATTCGAAACAGAGACGATATTCTTTTGGGAAAATGGATGGTATATGTATCTTTAGTTGATGCTAACTTTTGATTTGGAATAATCAAGATTAAAAATACGTTTTTTTTAATAAAGATTGGTGGGGATTTATAGGAATATGCTTGTAGATTTATGTATGTTAGGAGATAAAGGGAAAAGGGGTGGGGTGATTTGATTATGGTTCATAATTAGGGTAGAATAATGGCGTCTTCAAGACCTTCAAGAACACGAGTGGGACGATATGAACTCGGAAGGACGCTTGGTGAAGGGACTTTTGCAAAGGTGAAATTTGCTAGAAATGTTGAAACAGGTGAGAATGTTGCTATCAAGATTCTTGATAAGGAGAAAGTTCTCAAGCATAAGATGATCACTCAGGTATATGGCCTTGACCCTTTTTGATTCTTGATCAAAGTTGAAATCATTTGATTTTCATGAGGGATCAGATTGAACAAGATGATCAGATTGTTTATTGTTTGTTGTTAGTTTGTTTATCGGGATGTATGGTTTATTTACGTCCGATGTAGCTTGCTATGTTCAGTTTGACCGTATATTGTCGGTTTGACTCTGGAAGATAATTTGATTGTTGTTGTTTGGAGTTGCTTATGTTACATTTTTGTTTGGAAATTGCAGATCAAACGTGAGATATCGACTATGAAACTGATCAGACACCCGAATGTGATTCGTATGTTTGAGGTTAGTTTATACGTGTCTTGATTGTACTTGCTTTTGTTGTTAAACTTGTATGAAATATGGTTAACCTTCTATTAGTCTATTATTTTTTTCCTATATGATGATCATTGTATCTTTATCGACCTTGTAGCACTTTAAATTGTGCAAATTTACCCAAGATAAATGTCTCAATCACTATTTTGTAGTTGCCTGTCATGAATTAGGCTATTAATGTTAAAACACATATTTTTAATGTCACACATGTAGGCATTATGAATCATGTGTGACTGAAGTCTTTTTTATTGTAGGTTATGGCGAGCAAGACAAAAATATACATTGTTTTGGAATTTGTGACCGGTGGTGAACTGTTTGACAAAGTTGTAAGTTAATGTTAGATGTGAACTTTTAATGTTCTTCACACTGGGCATACTAGTAGTCTAATACAAGATTATGACTTATTCTTCAGGCAACTAAAGGCAGACTTAAAGAAGATGAAGCAAGGAAATATTTTCAGCAGCTTATAAATGCAGTTGATTACTGCCATAGTCGGGGTGTTTTCCATAGAGATCTCAAGGTTATCTTTGTAAAATTTTACTTGTTTACTTGTGAATGATTTGGGTTGGATTTTATCTCAAATGGATTGTATCAGAAAATTAATTAATTAGAGGACAGACTGAATGGGTCGAATGGTCTGAAAGTTGACAGTTTATTTTAATGCAAACAACCTTCAAATTTATTCAATTCATATATCTAGATTATTATTATTGTAATAATGTTGTTTCTTTAATACATGTTAACTCATAAAATATTTATTAGGAACACTAAAATGGAAAAAAAGGTCTTTGTGGATCAACCTGACCCAAGTACCCAACCCGGCCTGTTTTAACCTGGATAAATGACTATTTTAACCCTAACCTGCCGATCTGGCCACATATTGATTTGGTATATCAAGCAAACCTTTACGATTAGGATTTCATATGATGTTTTTCAGCCTGAAAATTTACTGTTGGATGCAAGCGGATGTCTCAAGGTTTCTGATTTTGGCTTGAGTGCACTGCCACAACAAATTCGAGTGAGTCTTCTCTTTTGTATATTAGATGTGAAATTCGACAATGCGTTGTATGGATTTATGTTTTTAAATATCACAAAATAAAGTAAGGAAATTGAACTTGGTTTCTTGACGTTCTTCTTGTAGGAAGATGGCTTACTATACACGACATGTGGAACCCCTAATTATGTTGCTCCAGAGGTAAGTTATACATATAACCACTATATGAATCATTTAGGCAATTATAGTTAAGTCACTTTTTATTAAAGTTTGGTTATTTACTAAACTAGGTAATCAACAACAAGGGTTATGATGGAGCTAAGGCAGATTTATGGTCATGTGGTGTAATTCTTTTTGTTCTTATGGCTGGATATCTGCCTTTTGAAGATCCAAACCTTACGGCTCTGTATAAGAAGGTATTCTTGTGATATGCTTGGTTTTTCTAGTTTTATCAAAATCCAAATGACCAATTTTTAACATCATATATATTTGCTTGCAGATATTTAAGGCTGACTTCACTTGTCCACCGTGGTTCTCTTCAAGTGCAAAGAAGCTAATCAAAAGGATTCTAGATCCTAATCCTGTGACAGTATGTTTTTTTTTTCTTTTGGCTCTCTTGGTTTAAAAAGTGTTCCTGAGTGCAAGGCGCACTAGGTAATCTAGTCAATATGGAGGTGGCAAAAGAGTCGGGTTTAGTGGGTTGGGTGATGGTTCAAAAATGGGTTGGGTCAATATGGTTGAAACATGCAGGGTCACCGGGGTGTGGTTGACCCGAAATACTTATCGTATGAACTTGCATCTTTTACAAATTATGAGTTTGCCAAATATGATTCCTAGATCTATTAAAATACACTCTGACTCATTTGTGACCTGTTTTCTTTTAAGTTCTTTTTCTTTATTTTACTTGTTAAAGATAAAACAAAATATATTTGTAATAGTCGAATTACCACCTCTAAATTCATAAGATACACTATGATTTTCATGTTTTTGTTATGTTTTAAATATATTGACGAGAAACTTCAGATCTGATTAGTATCGTCATTAAGCTGTGAGAACCTGCTTTTGCATAAAAACATGCCAAAAGCACAAACTTAGAATTACAAAATCATAAAAGCAGTATAATTTATACAATTACCGGCATGGGGCATGGGCAACTCTACCACAGGAGAAGTGCCACAATTTTAACTGGAAATGTCCCCACTTATTGCATTTGTTTGTTTTAGTGCATTTTGACTGATTATATGAACATTATGTTTGTGGCAGCGAATCACAGCGGCTGAAATCATTGAAAATGAATGGTTTAAGAAAGGGTATGTGCCCCCTAGGTTTGAACAGGAGGATGTTAGTCTAGCTGATGTGGATGCTATTTTCAATGAAGCCGGGGTAATTTCACTCTCCTATTGATATGCAACTATACCCTTTTGATGGTGGTTAGTGATTTTTCTTGTTATATAGGATGCCGCACTCCTTGTTGTGGAGAAGCGGGATGAGCGTCCTGCACAACCTGTCACAATGAACGCCTTTGAGCTTATTTCCAAATCTCAGGGCCTAAATCTCAGCTCTCTTTTTGAGAAACAAATGGTATCTTTAATCTTTTCTCAGCCTTTCTTATTGATTTTAGATTATTTTCTGTAGAACTTAGTAAGATTTTAATGTTTGGATAAATGGTTTTTGCTTTTGGTTATCTTACTAAATACTAATTAGGGATCAGATAATAATTTTAGTATCTGCTGCAAGAAAACTGATTATCGCAAGCGTAAGGGAAAGTTACCTATGTACCTTTTCTTACTTTAAACCGTGATACTACCGCTCCCATTTTGTAAAGCATCTCCTTTGTTCTCAAACATGCATTTTTAGACATTTTGTGTATAAAATTATAAAACCTCGAACATCTGATTAGTAACAACTTTAGACTGTAGAAAAGCAGCAAATATATTTTTACTGCTTGCTTTGTTAAATTATTATCTGATTATGATTTCTCAATGTGACAATCCTTTTAAAATGCACATCCAAACACAACCATATACATGCTTGTAGCACTTTGTCTGTAAAGTTATATGATAAATACACTATTTGATAATTCTGATTTATGAATTGTTATCTCAAAACGAATTTATTGATTCTGGAATTATATGAATATCAGGGGCTTGTGAATCGTGAAACAAGATTTACATCAAAACGTCCTGCAAATGAGATTATCTCAAAAATAGAAGAAGCTGCTACACCTTTAGGATTTGATGTGAAGAAAAACAATTACAAGGTGATAAAACACACTTTTTCTTTATGTTAAAAGTTGCTTCATTTTGGAGGCTTTAATATTAAACTACCTTTGTTTTTTGCACTTTAGATGAAACTTCAAGGCGAAAAGACTGGACGTAAGGGTCACTTGTCTGTTGCAACAGAGGTATGTTTTCTTCTAAATCTGTTATGTTGTATATAGAAAAATGTTTAAAAAACTACGTGCAGAAGTTTAGACAAATTTTTGGATAACTGGTCAAGTTTGGTTATACTTTGCCCCTAATTGGTCAATTGGTAGACTTGATATAACTAGGTAAAATGAAAACGGGTTATTGGGCCTAGTGGGTCAACAGTCACACAAAGTATACTCATAAGTCACTATACATAAAACCTCCAAAATCGTTTTATTACAGAACTTAGATCATCATTGTAACAGTTTAGTGTATCATATGTAAAACATTAACTGTTTGTACCACCCTTAGATTTTTGAAGTGGCACCTTCATTGTACATGGTTGAGGTCCGCAAAGCTGGAGGAGATACATTGGAATTTCACAAGGTAAATTATTCACATGCAAATTACATTCAGTTGCTTTTTATTTCATTAACCTGCTTGCAGTTCAGGATATAAAAGTTTTTTTTTTTTTACAAATGTTTTATTATTATTATTTTTATTAACCTTATTTCTCATTCATGATCATGCAGTTCTATAAGAATCTTTCAACTGGATTGAAGGATATTGTGTGGAGAAATGAAGATGAGGCAAATGGGAATTTAACTGGTTAGTTGTAAATTGGAATAACATGTTAAAATCAATAAGATTCTATTTTTTCACCATAATCATGCAATTTTTTCCGAGTTGATTTGTTTCATACTGGTCTTACATATGATTTCTTTCAATTCTTTAAATGAAAATGAATTTTTTTATCTTTTTATCATATGCTACAATTTTCTTTTTCCATTTGTAGCAGGTGCTCCTCCTCTACCACCTTCGTAAGCGGGATTAAGATAATTAGTGGAAAATCTAATATTATTTCCCTTTTGAAATTTGCTGTACAAAAGATTGATCATCCCCAAATGTGGATTTTCTTGTTTGATCCTGCTGCATTTATGACCCTAACTTTAACTATAAACTCTGTAATGTAATAATGCTACTAGGGTTGTTATTTTGATAATCTTCATCCATCCTTCTTTGTAGGTAATCTGTATTAATCTCAAATCAGATTTCTTCACAATTATCCAGAACAACAATTGTAATAAACACGAGTCGTTTTCTATTACTTAGAGAAAAAATAATAATTTACAGATTTTTTAATTTATCTCTCTGTCTCAACAACTCTGCAAACTCTTCATCAGTGGTTGAGTAGAGGTGATAGAGAAATCTCAACTAGATTTATGGAGTACAAAGATAGCAAGTGAGGTGAATGTAAGTATAAACAGCATCAAAGAATTCAAAGAAACAAACATCAAGGAGAACCCAAATAACAGGTGACAACAAAGAAATTTCTGAAATCAAAAGGAAACATTTTTATACAATGAATGCAAAATCATTCTCACTTATTTATTCAAATTACCATTTTCACTAAACACATACAACACTCAGTCACTCACAGTTAAAAGAAAAAAAAACCATAAAATTATAATTGATATGTCAGAATCCTCACTTAATACAAGCAACTGAAGCAAGTACTCTTCTATATCTTCTGCATTTACCATCATTAACTGAAATACACGGCCGTGCCATTTGCAGAAGCTTTGTTTTTTCTTTTAGACGTATATATGTGTCAAGACATCATCGGTTTTTATTTTCTCATTTTATAGACGAACAAACATCTTGGGATATAAAAGCAGCCCATGCATCCTAACAAAAAACATCATCAATAATATCATCACTAACATTAGCAACACGTCCCACATGGATACAAAAGTCCAAACACCTCAAAACATAGTCATAAAAAATGATTAACAAACATCTTTGAATACCTGTAAGATTGGAAATGCCTTCTCAGCAACATATTTTTGTGCAATCGTGGCGCCTCTTTGTTGCAGTTTGTCAGGGTGCAGACATAATCGTGCTTTCTGATAAGCCTTTTTAACATTTGAGCTTTCTTTGAGGTCTGTTAAAGGTATCATGATCCAGCCACTACTTGGCCATAGAATCTACATTAACACACCAATTACAAGATTATGAATTATATATTTAATCAGGAAATAATAGACTTATAACATATGCCGATGTGAATACATTAAAGCAGTTACTTACATGATGTAGTGTCGATAGGAGCAGTCGGATGTTTGTTTCTTTTCCATCTGACCACAAATTTATATCCTCATCCAGCAATTCTAGTTCCATCTGTATTAATACACAAATAAAGATGTTAAAGAGGAAACTATCTTATGAGTTATATTTGCTGAAAAAATATAATATGTGAAAGAAATGACTCATAAAATATACCTGTTTACATGGGCTTGCATCTTTTTCCAGTTCTTGTAAAGGTTCTTCTGTTTCCCGTACCTTCTGTTTATCCAACTGAGAGTTAACAGACTAAGTCAAACACATTATTTTAAATTTTGTAAATAAACGCCAAAAATCTTATGATTCACAATTCCAAATGATGAGACAATTCCAAACGATGAGATATGTGTACATTTGACTATAGATTAACATAATATGTGTAATAAACGTTCCTTGTATTATCAATAAGCTTAAGTGGATACGTATAATCTATTCATTTGAGACTTGAAAAACAGAGATTAATTACATCATACGATCTTCTAAAATATTTACCGCAGGTGATTCTCTAGATCCATGTCTGCCTATTTGCACTTCAGGGACATTATCTGCGCCTGGCGTTTCTGCAAAACAAACCTAGGATGTCAACCAAAATGCACCTTTTGAACCAGATAATCAGCTGTCATTAAACAGCATGTATAAAGACACTGTTTAGATGATCAGTTTTGTTGTAGTTGGTATGCAACAGTAGTTAAATCACCTTCTACAGCAGGACACTCATGATCATCATCTTCTCTTTTGTTCTGTTCTTGCTCTATGTTACGCGCTTCACACTTTTGTTTAGCCCACGCAATTGCTTCATCTAAACCATCCGCTACGCCACTTATTTCACTGTTTTTACTAGGATTTATCTCAATAACAAAGGAGCTCATTACTTCGTCGTCATCATCATCATCTTCTTCTTCTTCTTTTTCATGAACTGTGACTGTTTCATCCCCTTGATCCTGATTTAACGAGGAAACTATCGATGCCGGTGAGTTGACTTGCAGATCCTCAACCGACTCCTTGACACTTGTAAATGAATTAGGTCTAAATGTAGTAATTTCAGGGGATGAAACCAGTTGTGAAAATCCAGAATAACAGCCTTTAAATTTGTGTATATAGTCACTCTCATAGGAATTATATTTGCAAGGAGAATCTGGCATTTGTTGTACCTCATGCATCTTCTTTGATGTGTTCCATTTAGATGACACATTTATTGGCCTTCACAAAATTTAAACTTTTTATAAGAAAGTTGTAATATTCAAATGAAAGAGCCCTTTAAAAGTGATTATGTGATACTCAATAATTAGCGTAATAACCAAATTATTCATGAATTAGTATCTATGTCAAACAATCAAGGGTACTAATAAAATTTTTCAAAAACACGAAGGGGATAAATGATGATAATCTTAAGAAACAGGAATTAAAACGCAACTTATATATAAATTTTACTCAAATCAGTGCAACTGACTACTGAAAAAGCAAGAGATTTTACCATCTTGCCCTGCAATCACCCACCCAATTTTAAGACAGCAAATGAACCGAGTCGGACCAGGTAAGCTCGAGCTTGGCTCATTTACAAACGAGCCGGCTAGTGAACCTTAATGTGCTAGAAGTGTCGCTCGGGCTTGGCTCGTTGACAAACAAACAAAGCCAAGCTCGCTCTTGAGTCACCTCCTTTATTTTTAAAATTTTAATATTATTTTATTTTACACATATTCATATGTATAAAATCAAAAATAGTTAATAATTTTCATAATTTTAACAATTAACTCGTAGAAATAAAAATACGAGAAATGTATTTTATTAACTCGTAAAATTACAATTTACAATATGAGTATGCCTTATTTTAATAATGAACTGATACTGAAATTTTAGCTTAGATAACATACTACAATCTTTTGTTCTACTTTACATAATATATACTTTAGACTCCAACGAGAGAGCCACAACAAGATAAATTTACCTTGTCTCGACTCAGCTCGTTTACAAACCGAGATAGTTTCAAACGAGAGTTTTTCAAACTTTTACCGAACAAACTTTGAGTGATTCACGAGCCGCGAGGTTTTAAGGATATCCAATTTTAGAATCTTAATAGCAAAAGATACGATGACGATACCTGAGCTTCGCAGCAAATGAAGAGAACGAAACATCATCGTCTCCGACCACCGGCGGTCGGAACGGACTCACGTCCTCCGAGCTCAAAATCGACGACGAATTCGACTTCGATTTCGAGTTCGAATTCGAATTCGTATGCGACACAGATCTCGACCTCGACCTCCTCAAATCACCACTACCATTACCATTACCAAATATATCACTGTAAAACTCCTCATCACTCGTCTTCCCCACCGGAATCCTAAACTCCGGCAGCCTCCGATCACTCCCTTTCCTAAACACATCTTCAAACGCCAAACTCCTCGACCTCTCGAACCCCCCCTCGCCGGAGTACTGCCGGAAAAGCACGCTCCGCGGCGGACCTCCGAACACGTCGTCGAAATCCTCGGGATCTAACCGATTCGGCTCCTCCGGCGACCGTCGTGCCGATTGGTGGTGCTTTGTGGCCGATGTTCCGATTTGCATCCGCCATGATTCGTCCATTGCTTTTGTGTGTGTGTGTGTGTGTGAGTTGAATCGAGGGTTTTATGATATTGTAGGGTTGATTGAATTTGGGGGAAATTGGTAATCGCATGGGTTTAGGTATGTTTGTCTGGAAAGGGTGATGAGAGGGGCCATGAGGAATCATTGATGGTGATCATGCTTGTCAACAGTCACATTGCATAAAGATTACTTTTTCATCAACGTTTCACTTTTTAAGGGGCTTATATAACTTATATTATATCATATATGCTTCTAGTTTTCCTTTTATGCGAAACTTGGTTTTCTTTCAGGTTTTTTTGCATTAAATTGGATGTTTTATTGTTAGTTATGGATCATACCAACATGTTTGTTACAATTATATATAAGGTTTTTCTTTTTTTTAAATAACGTTTAAAACTACCTTCAATACCCAAGTAAGCTTTTATGAGTTAGAATTTCAATCGTTCATACTGAATTTGATAATTCAGGTCTGACTCATTCAAAAACAACCATCAATAAGGAAACTCATCATTATAAAAAAAACTCTTTTAAGTAAGATTTTAAACCTGAGACTTAAAATATTTCAATTTCTAACCATCATCTTCATACACTTAAAATATAAGTGTAAGCAGTGTTATTAAAAAAATCGCTTGAGCCACCACCCAAAAAAAAAGCATTCGAGCTCAAAATTATGGGCACTAAACCACAAAACAAGGGTAGAATTGGTGGACATATATAAAAGTTAAAAGTGACATTTTGAAATTAAACTTTAATCAAATTATTATTATAGAAATTTACCCTTATTATTAATAATCACTACATCTTTAACGATGTATGAAAACGTGCTTTGACTTGCACAAATGATTATCCTTTTAGTATATTTGAAATGTGTTATGTATAAAACTATACTTTGAATCTAACGGCTAATAACTATTGGTATACTTTATTTAATTGTTCTTTTAAAGTTTCACCGGAGTTCATGATCTCCAACTTAATATGGAGTTGAGATATAAATCATATAATCACAAGTCACATTCTATCGCTTTTGTATAAGCGTAATTAGATGGGATCATGGGAACTCTCTCAAGCTTCAAGAGTTTGGTTTCTTTAGAAACTTAACATTTTAATTTATTTATGCATAAGATGTAATTGTATGTGTAGTATAAG
The DNA here is from genome assembly GCA_025215565.1 of Flaveria ramosissima. Lineage (NCBI taxonomy): Eukaryota > Viridiplantae > Streptophyta > Magnoliopsida > Asterales > Asteraceae > Flaveria > Flaveria ramosissima. Next base: position 4,700,473 of record CM046039.1, read on the forward strand.
TCCTCACCCCACAAGTGTACCTATCGCACCCACTCCCACCCACATTGTCCCTCCCTTGCCCCATAGCTCATGATCGGTGATAGTCATTGACGAAGACCAAAATCTGCGGTTGGGGAGATCTACTTGTTATATTTAAAAGTTATGTTTTAACTAACAAATATGGTTGTAAGAAAAGTATATACAAACTTATCCGGTTATAAGCACATCTTATTTAATATATAGGTCACATGTGGGCTACATTGATAATTGTCTTTTGAAAGAATAGTACGAATTTAAATCCTTAAGTTTAACTTTATTGGTCAAATTTAATGTATTTAAACTTTTTTAAGTTTAACTTTCTATTTGTATAATCGTTTGTATAACAAACTCTATGTTATTTCCACCTTCCTAATACTAAATACCATATCAAAATGTTTTCTTGTTTGTTTCTCTTTTGTCCGGTATTTTTATTTTATGTTTAAGATCAAATTAGTAATTTGATTTTGTTTAAGATTGAATTTTTAAATATTTTCAAATCTTTATTACTAATTATTTAACATTTATTTTATTTAACTTGTGTTATATACGAGTTTCTAGCCGTGTTAAATAATAATGATGTAGATATAGCTAATGTATATACCATCTAGTTAAACATAAAGATTAAAAAAACACTAAAGTTGATTTGATATTACAGGACAACAAAACAAGAAAGTAATTTTAACTGATTTGATCACACACATGCAAATAACCACATAACGCCCCATGCATACATACACATTCCCGTATACATACAATTGATAATATGTAGATATATATCACCTTTATCATAGAACCACACACATTATTATTTTATATATTAAAGAGCAACTTGAGTGTTAAAATATACTTTTGTGCTTTTGATTTTTTGCCACAAGTTTTTTTTGGTGAAATGACATTTTTAGTCCCCAATTTAACCATAAAACTTAGGTTTTTCAAATTTTGTCAAGAAAATTTAATAGTTTTGTTTTATTTTAATTTTCATATTCACCTTCTTATCACATATAACTATATAAGTTACGCTTTAAATCTGTTTCATTTTCTTAATAGTTTTATTTTTATTTTCATTTCCACCTCTCTTATCTTACAATTTAAACTCGTTTTGTTTTCTAATATTTTTGATTTCCTATAATACTTTTTATTTGTTAACTTTTTTTAAAAAAGAAATGAGCAGTTGTCTTTATTATTATTATTTTTCAACGCTCCGATATAATTATTTTCTTCAAAATATAGTTGCATTCAAAATTAAATATTTTTTTGTATCGTATGCAATACGGTGCAGTTATTGTTGAGCCATTGCTATATTATGACAAAGTGAACCAATTATGAACGAAAAACATTGTTGTAAGTGTAATTTTCATTATAACCGGATTTCATATTCAGTTTTATGGTTTTCGACGATCAGAGACAATAATGACAAAACTCCCCCCATATAGCGCTAGAGAAAAATGACCAAACTCACATCACGTAGCGCGAAAGAAAAAACTAGTTGACACAAATAACCAACTAACACAAAGGTTAAAAATTTGTAATCTAATAATGTAGTGTAATTATATGTATACCATAACAAAAAAAAAACAAATCCAATTTACTAACAGTCAAACTGTTAATAAGGTCTGAGAAAAATGAGATGTTAAAAAATTCTAACCGTTTATATAGATACGATAAACGATTAAAAAAGCTAAAATAAAGAATGATGATATGCATGTCTAATTTATTCAATGTTTAATACTACCCTTAAACATTTCTCTCCTCATATTTCCCTTTCATTTTGCTGGAAGTATAATCTCCTCATGAATCATGTTTTCTATAATGATTTTTTGTCGTAGTGAATAAACCAAAATGCCTCTTCAGTCAAATCGTACTATATTGAATGATTATTACTGTACAATGAACTTTCTCATGATATGTTGATTATATATTAATTATTGATGCAAAAAGTTTGGTTTCGTGATAGTATGATGGTTATTGGTTCAATGAATTGTATCTAAAGAGACTTTGCTTTCAAAATTGTTACAAATTAGAAAAAACTATGTTATATTTTAACATTCAGTCGCTCATATCAATAAATATATTTCCCTTTGTTTATTTAAAGATCATGGCTTTACTTTTGGTTGTACGGGTGGTGACTTTCCGATGCTCACCCATTCTAGAGTTGTTTATATATACCCTAACATGCTTATGAGTGAAATACTCATCTTATTCCACATCAAATGCACCTAAACTCATTAGTATTTTTTGAAGCTATACATTTCTTATGTTTCAATACACAATAATAGCATTTGAAAACCGGCATTCTTCATGTCTTGATATCTCTCTTGTCGAATATGCAATGTAAAATATGACTAAGGTGTCATATACATAACGTTATCTTCTTCTTTCCCATCTACAAATTTTGATTACTTCGCTACCTTCGATTTAGTGTTTATAATACAAGAAATTTAACGTTTTGTTATAATTTATATAATTCAAATTTGGGGGTAGAGTTAAGATTTTATAGGTTTAATAGGGTTATATGCCTATATGGTGCTAATGGTAGAGGGTGGGAGTCAATAGTGATACAAGAGCATTGAAGCATAAAGAATTGAGGCAACGTACGAAAATTTTGCTTAAGAATGATTAACCTTCATATTAGAAAGGTCTTATAACATGAAAACCTGATTTGAAAAGGGGATATGAGGGATTTTTTAGAAGTGTTAAAAGTCTTGAAAGAGGAAACAATCAATGAAAACCGCTTCATAGTAATTGTCCGGCCGAATTAGACATTTAGGGTCATTAAGTACTTATTATGGAAAAACAAACGCTACCTGTAGCACCTAATATGACATATATATTGTAGACATAATGTGTTCGACTACATGGGTATAACATGAAAACCTAATTTGAAGCTAGAACATGTATGCCACATGTCTAAGGTCCGAGTCCACCCAGATGGTGCTTAACAAGTGAATTTCGAGAGACAAGAAGCTTATCTTTCATGGTGCTTTGATGTCTAAGATGCAGTGTGTAAAGAGTGTACACTGATCTCGAAAACACATATACTTCCCTAGTGCTCTAAAGCAAGATGAAACCATTAAAACTCGTCGCCTTGATCATACATAGATCAAAAGGTTGGTCCTTGTCAAGACAAGGTCAGTGAACTTAATGGAGGTGGCTTATTCATAATACCTTTATTAGCATCTTTGAAAGCAAAATTTACATATGAGTAGCATTTAAAATTTTGTGTGCTTACTTAAAAGAACATATAAATCACCTGCAATGGTTAAGGCCTTCATAAGCCTATGTTAAAATTACTAATTCTATATCCAAAAAATATCATTCTATGTTGTTGGGCTGGAGGTGTTGTTGCTGATGAGCTGCTGCCGGGTTTTCTTATTGACCCGCGTGCTACCTGTTTGCTCTCTAAAGAGCACGCTGGTCACGGGTCGCCTGACCTAAAAAACGCCCGAAAATGAGCGTCGGAGATGCTCTAAGGTTTCCATACAAATACCATTAATTATTGGTTTTCATAATCATACCCACCATGATAATCACAAGAACACTTGCACTTGCATAAAAAACAAACCCATCCAAAAACCATACAATTTCTCCATAGAAAATGCAGCATATAGAAAATGAAATCAAATTCATGGCTTTGAGCATTTCTGTCTTTTATACAAAAAGAGCTACAAGAACTCATGGAATGATTTATGGTTAACCAAAAGCATGTATGTGACCTTATCAACCCATTTACATTAGAACGGGTCGTTTGGGTTGTATATACTTTCCAACGGATCAAATTAAAGAATTTTTAACTTTTACTAGTGAAACCGGTTAAGTGAGGTTGATGGATTGGATTATTATATGTAAAATTATGATAAAAATATTTGATTCTACTTGAGCTAAATTATTACCCGGCTTGACCTTAACTTGTTTTTGTGCAATTACACAACCTGCTAATATTGCCAACTCTACAGAATCTTATATTACGTTAATGTTTAAAACCTATGTCAAAGTCAGAAATATCATATATTTCAGGAAGGATGAAATGAAGAAATTTAAATGAGAAAGAAATACCTTGTTAGCATGGTTGCAGGCTTTTAACATTAGTGGAAAATCTCTGCATTATTTTTGTATTCTTGGGAGATATTTTACCTCTTTCAAGAAATCTAAGCATAAGTTCATCCGCCTCATGTGATAACCCATGAGCAACCAAACGTTTACCAACATTCTCACATAATTTCAGGTCAGGAACAAGATTCCGACTAAACATTCGATTAGCCACTTTATAAGAAGATAATGGATCCCCTCTCCTTAAATAACTTTCAATAAGCATATGACAACTGTTTGCATCGGTTCTTGAGGCAGTCCTTAGAACCATACCCAAAAGTTTAGACGCCTCATTAAGGTTCCCCAAACAACAGAGCTTTTCGATAATTTGATTGTAAGCAGTCTTGCATGGTGCCCTTGAAAGCATTTTTTCTAGTAAAGTCAACAGTTCATTTACTCTATTATGCTGACAGAATCGGTTTATGACAACCCTGTATGTAACAGGTGTGGGGATTAAACTCTTGTGAAGCATTTTATTAATCATTTCAATGGCTTTCTCTATGTCACCCTTTTTCCCTAAGGTGTCGATTATGGATGTGTATGTCACAGCATCAGGTTTTATGTCATTTAAGTACATGTCATCAAGAACCGAAAACACAGAGTCTAAATCTTCCTTTTGGCAAAAACCATGTATGACAGTTGTGAAATTAACCACATTAACATCACATCCACTGTTAAGACATTCCTCCATTAACTTCTTGGCATCATCTGGTCTTCCTTCTTGACATAAAGATTGGATTAAAAGATTAACTTCAGCTGGCGTTGGTGAAAATCCTTTTCTGATCATTTCACTAACAATCTCACAGGCCTCGGTTAGCTTCCCTTCCCTTCTAAACCCATGCATCAAAACGCTATACGTTATCAAATTTGGTACCCACCATTCTTCCTCACTCATGTTCAACATCTCTTTCGCTTCTGATGATTTACCATTAATGCACAATCCTTTCAACAAGGCTGTATATGTAACAGTGTTCGGCTTGCAACCAATCTTCCACATTTGTTGGAGCAACTTCTTAGCTTCATCTACTTTTCCGACACCACAGAGACCATTTATAACATCTGTATAAGTAACTACATCCGCAACACAACCTTTAGAACACATCTCATTAACAAGCTCTTTCGCTTTATCTATATCTCCTTTTTGACAAAAAGAATGTACAATTGCACTGTATTCAACCTTATCAACAGAAAAGCCTCTATCTTCAGCTTCTTTAACAAAACTAATAGCCTCAAATCCATAACCATACTTAGAAAGCATATGAATAAGCATATTATAAGTAACCTGATCCGGGATTATCTCGCTTTCCTTCAACATTTTGTCCATCAAAACCCTAATTTCATTGACCCTATTATCTTTACAGTAATAACCCATCAAGATATGGTAACTGACCTTATCAGGAAGACAGCCTTTCGAACGCATAACTTCCGTCAAATCGATTGCGTCTTGTACACGACCTGCATCACAGTACCCTTTAATCAGGCAATTATATGTTACAACATCAGGTGAAACATCCACCAGTTCCATTCTATCCAACATCTTCATCGCCATTTCCAATTTGCAAGCTTTAACCATAACATACACTGCAACATTATACACAAACAAATTAGGGCTAACTTTAGCTTTCTCCATCATGGAGAAAACCCGCAACGCTTTTCTCCAATCACCAGCACGACTGTATGATATCATCAAGCACCCATATGCTTCAGGAAGAACCTTCATTCTTCTACGTATCATAAGACGAATAACACGTTTAGCACCCTGATACAAGCTAGTTTTGCTAAGGATCTCGAGCATTGTGCTGTAGACAACAGGATGATGTTGATACCGCCACAATCTATCGCACCAGTGAAACAACTGCAGAGCGATTCGTGCATCGGATTGATGTTGTAGCACAGTGCAGAGCTGTGAAGGCTTCAAGCTTCGAATCAATTGTCTCAATTCGTCTTCGAGCTTTGGATTCCATTTCGATCTTAAATCGATTAGCCTGCAGACTTCCTTCACCAATGGATGCCTAATTTCGTCTCCGTCGTTTTCCCCCTTTCTGAAACCCTCGATTTCGTGAATGTTTCGGGTGTGATTTCTCAGAAGATTGAAGTCAAGTTCCTTTTCATCTTCTTCATACGAATTGTAATCAGTGCCACTATCTGAAGGGTTTAAAGGTGCGGTTAATTTGTTGTGGTTGTTTTGTTTAGGGTTTTGTGAGGACCATGAAGTGAATGCGTGAAGGAGTATTGTTATTGTTGATGTTCGTTTTTGTAATGGGTTCTTGAAGATGACTAGCATAGTGAGTGAGTTCAAAGGGTGTATTTGAAGTCGAAATTTGAAAGCGATAACAGGGATGTGGTGATAGCATTTGAGCTGATTGTTGAAGACGATTAGACGACCTCTTGCAGAGGTCCGATGGGATTCTTTTTGCTTATTTTAGTACTAAATACGGGCTGATCCTTGTGACTTGGGCCGATACATGTAGTAAAGTGCACGTTTTGGGTTTTGGGCCGGACACATAGCCAGTTCCTACCCAGGTATAGGCCCATCGGGTGTTACCGCCTTACCGGAACCGTGTATGAACCCGACCCGGGTCCGCGAGGTGGTGTACCCACTATTAGTTGGAACTGGTTAGGGTAGGGTCGGCACGGAACCAAGTACGATTGGACTTTTTTAATAGTTGGTATGAGACTATAAGTTCAACCATTAGAAAGAGTTATATATAAGAAAAATCTTATAAAAAATAAAAATAAAAATTAAAAATTACAAAAAAATGTACTTTATGTTTAAAAGTACTTCTATAGGCACACCTAGGCCTATAATAATCAATATTTATATGTGGAAGAGTTTACGAACGTATTATTCATTTCTTTAAAAAAAAATACCAGAATGCAAATATAACAAGTGTTAGAGTGATTTCAATATGTTAGGTAGAAAATTTTGATACATCATGTTTAGTTCTATATAAGAGTTATAGTGAAGATGTGTGCAAATATGTATGTTAAAAATATTTAATCCTTAACATATACCTACAAAGTTACAAGTCCATGATTCCTAATACGAGCATGCATTTATTAGTGGTACAAAAAAGTTAAGGACGTATATCATAACGTGTTTAAACTTGGATTGTTTCATATTTTCTTTTGATTTCTAAATTTAAATGTACTAGCATTTTATTGTAATAATATGATTTCATAGCAAATTTAATATATTATTTATTCAGCATACTAAGAAAATAAAAATGCTACTGTAGTCATAATTCGTGTCATATACACAAAATTTTTGTTATGTTGATATAATTTTCATGTTAAGAAAACATGGTTTTTGTTTTCTAATCAAAGTTAGTCCACCCTAGACTTCTAAAACTCATTAACAAAAATGCCATGCTTCAATAAAAGGTTAGAATATTATGATCTAGACAAAGTTTACTCATCATGTTCAAATCTTTCTACTCTAATAAAAGGGTAAATGGGAGTGTCACGTGTCAGCACCACAATCATTCTCATTAAAATTTTCCCGCCTTTTTTTCCTATTAAATAATTAGCTTAATTATTAATAATATTATTTTAACACTTTTTAATACTTAATAAATTAAAAAAGAAATCTATTTATTAAGGTTATTTCTAAATAAATAGATAGTTTTAAAAAGTCAAATTAAAAAAATCAAATTTGAGAGTTGTAATAAGAATTTTTTTTAAAAATGCATTTTTATACGGTTTGTTTTAAAACAATATGTTTATTTAAAAAAAGTTTTAAAAACGTATTTTTTTAAAAAGTTGATATCGCTGGTTTATTATTTATAGTCATTTTTCATACGTAATTTAAGTTATTATATTTTAGAATATCATTTTATGATTAATAATTTTATTATATTAATATTTTATTTATTCAACCCGTGCAATACACGGGTTTACTAAAGCTAGTTTTAAATAATTTGATAGGTGGGTTTTCTCAACCGTAATTACGCCCTAAACTTTACATGATCGTACGTAAATGGAAACTGTACAAAAACCTATCGTATTACTTATTACTCATTAAGACATGTTAAGTGCCAAATAGTAATATTTTTGAAATAAGTCGATACATATAGAATTTTACAATACTTTGGGGGTCCAAATGAGATTTCATTTAATATTTGGTTCTAAAGGATAACGCCTTCAAATAGTTTCTACTCAACATCCCCTTTCTTCCACCAAGAAATTCAAACCAAAAATGAAAGCAACAACAATTCATCACTGAAATTCGACATTATCACATCTCAATCAACAATGGCATCCTCAATTCTCCTTCAGCAATCCGTTAATTGCTTCTTCTGCAACTATCAGGTGCTCTTTCTCACCCTTTAATCTCTCTGTATGTTCATACACGTATCTCTCAATAACTTTCGATTTTGGTCAAATTCAACTTAATTGAAGCAGTTGGCGAAGAATTTGAAGAATGGGTTTGCTGTAAAAAAACCAAATTTGGTGGAGAAATGTACGAGTAAGAGGAAAATGGTGGATATTAAAGCTAGAGCAACATTTGATGCTATTGAAACTGCTACTTCTCCTACTGCTTTCCCCTTCTTTCAAACTGAAACTCAACAGGAAGATACCCCTGCTTCTAAGGTGCAATAATGGTTATTCTTTTACTGTTAGAGCTATTGTACTAGTATAGAATTTAGATCACAGGTTTTGGCCTTTTAGGTTACTAATGTTGCTTAATTTTGTTGTTGTTCATCTTTTGGTTCAAATGGGATGGTTAATCGATAGTTAATGATTGTAATATGTTGAATCATGCATATTTACATGATGTAGAACTTGGTTTTTGCTTCTATGTTGATCAAATTGTGTATTTGTTATTAAACAGTTGGAGCTAGCAGATCCTGAGTTTTATAAAATGGGATTTGTTAGAAGTATGAGAGCCTATGGGGTGGAATTCAGGGAAGGTCCAAACGGGTTTGGAGTATTTGCCTCAAAAGATATTGAACCTTCTCGTCGTGCCAAGGTGAATCATTTATATTTTATGCACATGTAAACACGTGATGATTGACTGTGATTTGAAGATTACATGGGTTATTTTATCCTAAGTTTGTTGAGTTTGTTTGACAAATGAATGATTTCTGCTTTATTTTTTAGGTGGTCATGGAGATACCACTGGAATTGATGTTGACTATAAGCCAAAAAACACCATGGATGTTCTTTCCCGACATCATACCGGTTGGGCATCCAATATTTGATATTATTAACTCAACAGATCCAGAGGTACTCACCTAGTTTCTAAATATTCCTTTATTTCAATTTATTGAATTGAGAATTTTACAATGACAAGTAACTTTCTGCCCGTGAATTGCTCAAATTTGAGGTGTGAATTCGACCTATTTACTTTTGAATGGGACGATTTGCCTTATGGTGTATCCCTAATGGGTCAATCCATAAGCATTTAAAGGAAACAGTAAAAAAGGTTTTAAAGTTACCCAAAGTGTAATTAAATGCTTACAGTTTCCTAGGTTGTTTTTCTATTTAAAATACTATGTTATTATTGTAATAACATAACTTTTTAATCATATTTAGCGCATCAACTATCAATTGGACAAAAAAGTGTTTGTTGGTCAACACAACCAAGCCCATTTCAACACTTCTTACTATAACCTGTTTCAACATGAACTTGCTTTACCCGAAACATTTCAGCTTCATTTAATCAAGAGAAACTACTAAGCTGCTAAGGGCTTATATATAAACTCATAACTTCTAAATGACCTTTTTCTCTTACTTGTTGGTTTGATTTTTTTTGGCAGACAGATTGGGACCTCAGAATGGCGTGTCTTCTTTTATATGCATTTGATCATGAAAAGAATTTTTGGCAACTCTATGGTGATTTTTTGCCTAGTGCTGAGGAGTGCACTAGCTTACTTCTAGCTACAGAGGTTGTATATATGACATATAGAATGCTTTAAGTATATAATATGTTTAAGTCAAACAGTCAATTCCTTGGTCCATCTCGCATGTTATTTTGATTTTTAGTAAGATAGAAAAATATGACATCGGGTGTTTCGATGTCCAGTATGAAAGAGGTAATTGCAAGTTGAATATTCGGAATTAGATGATCGAATATAAACGCAGAAGTAGGCAGTTAATATTACATCTATCAACTAATTTTCTTACAAGTTACAAGTTCTTACCTGCCTGTCCATATATGATGGTATTGATCCTAAATTATAAGAACATTAATCATTTTTCACGTTCAAACGCCCCTTACCTGACAAGCCTGTTACTTAATATTTTTTTGAGCAAGTATTACACTGTTATTTGATATTGGAGGTGGTAATTTAGGTCCATTTACATATGAACGAGTAATTTTTTGTTGTGTTTTATGTCAAACGGGTCCAACAAAAAAAATTAGCTAAAAGGAGAACAACACAAATAGGTTGAAAGTTACCCAATGTCTAATTTTAAGGCACAACCTCCTAAAATGTTTTTATTCAAAGATTTAGATAGTTGCTTCAATTATTATGTTTTTGAAATCATAGTTAACAAATTATTACCTACTTGACTTATCACCTCTACCTAATATTTCCATTCAGCCCATCTATTTTTGGACTCTAAGTCATTTGGAAATGTATAATGCCATTACTTATAGAAAAACATTATGTTTCGTATCAGGCTTCTTAACTCATACCATGCTGCAGGATGACCTGAAGGAGCTACATGATGAGAATCTTGCTTCAACTATGAGAAAAGAGAAAGCACGGGCCCAAGAATTTTGGGAAAAGAATTGGGTACTACTGTGTGACATTTCATCACATTTCTTGATGTTAATTTTTTTAAAAAGTTACCTTTTATTTTAATATTTATCTTTTTGCAGCACTCTGCTATGCCCCTGAAAGTAAAGCGGCTTGCTCGAGATCCAGAGAGATTTATATGGGCAGTTAGTATGGCACAAACTAGACATATTAACTTTCGAATAAGAGTTGGTTCATTAGTTCAGGATGCAAATATGTTTGCACCTTATGCTGGTAATTTTTTTCCATTATTAATTCCCTGTTATTATGCTATCTAGATCGAGAACATTTCATTCTAATTAAGACAATGTGTCGCATTCATGATCTTTGATAAAAAGACGTAGTAATATTATAATTATTACATAGATACTTGCTTTTGATTATTACATTTTCATGTATTCATAAATTGTATGTGGTCATATTTTGCAGATATGTTAAACCACTCTTGTCAGCCAAATTGCTTTTTTCATTGGCGATTCAGGGATCGCATGTTTGAGGTGATGACAAACGCTGGACAGCGGATTAAAAAAGGGGAAGAGGTAAATCATGATCATTGTTACGGTGTTACCCAATGATTGTTTATCATGCTAATCTATGTTTAGGGCATTTATGTTCATTATTACTCAAGGGGAGAACCCTCATACAGTAATTCATATTTTATTTAAAGAATGGAAGAGGTACTCAGGGTTCTGTTTACTGCTGTCCTCCTAAAACAGTTATATGGGATATCTCGTTTAAACAATATATCATGTACGCACTATGTACAATACAAAGTGGCAAACACAAAATTTTCTTAAATGTATGTAATAATTTCAGTTTTCTATTTAGTGTGGTCATAGACTTGTTCCATATGATTCAAGTATTCCCTTGGTCTTGTGGTTAACTAAAATGATGGGTGTATTTAGATGTCCTTTTAATCATCAATATGCAATAAGAAAATAAAAGAAATTATTCATGGTGACGATAAGCAGATATCCTTCTAATTTTGTGAATCTGCTTATAATTTAAGTAAGATAACTGAATACATGTCTCGGGAGTGCCTTTTGAACCCTAAAAATGAACTCATTATCTTTTCAGATGACTGTTAATTACATGAGGGGCCAGAGGAACAATATGCTTATGCAAAGATATGGATTTTCATCACTTTCGGTAATTCCTGCTAAACTAGTCCCATTTCTTTATTTTCTTATATGTTAAACTTTATTGTGCTAGTATTCTTATATGTTAAATAAACCTTTCTATAATAAAGCATTCTGGAAGGTTTTTGTATGCTTTTACGATGACTTTCTGCCTGTTTGATCCATTTCCTTTTTTAGCTAAATGTTTTAGCTTAACCCATTTGACCCGTTTCAGATAAAGCCTCCTCGAGTAGACCCATTTGTAAATAAAGGGTCGATATTGTTGCGAACTCTATGGTTTTCCTTCTTCGTCTTGTTTTTTGGGCCCTGACTCCATTTATCCTCATGTCACTCGTAAAATGAAATGAATTAAACAAATTTCCTATAAATGCATTTTCAGTTTCGTGTACATTTTCAGTTTCGTGTAAATATCTCCAATCTTGTTTTGAACATGTGCAGAATCCTTGGGATGTCCTTCCGTTTTCTGGAAATGCAAGAATCCATTTAGATTCCTTCTTGTCCGTCTTCAACATATCCGGCACCCATGAAGATTATTATCATAATGGTATGATTTTTATTACCAACTTTTATTCTTACCCTTAATTGACATAATTTGTTCCTTAATTACTTGGCAGCCAAATTTGCAAATGAAGGAGATAGTTTTGTGGATGGAGCAGTTTTAGCAGCTGCGAGAACATTGCCCACATGGTCCGAAGGGGATATCCCTCCAATCCCAAGCTTAGAGATTAAAGCTGTAAAAACCCTACAAGAAGAATGCCAACAAATTCTAGCTGAATATAGCACCACTTCTAAGCAAGACCAGCATATCCTAGGTAAAATTTTCATTGGGCTGCTCTCACCTTTGGTTTCTTTTTCCATGTACAGACTTTGTATCTTTGATTCGTTTCAATTTTCCATTGAACTATTTTTTATGAGTTAATCTCTATAACATAAGCATTTCGGTTGCTCTAATTAGTTTCTAAAAAGAAATTTTGCTTCCCCTTCCTATATGTAGATTCTACACCAGAAATGAGCTGGACACGCGAGGCTGCAATCAAGTATGTATCCCTCTATACAATTTCTTGTCTTTATATCTTAAACCCGACTGTGTAGCATCACGGGTTCATCACCTAATGCAAGTAAGAATCTTGCATACAAAAATTTCATCCACAACACTGATAAATACATGGTACTATGCACTAAGGTGGCCATGGAGCCTGCAAAATTTCTTCTGTTGAGTAAACTATACATTATATTTTCAATCATTTTGCTGAGGGTAAAAGTTATTTAATTATGAATTTATACTACAAATTTGAACCCTGATATTAGTTATACAGTAATCTGAGATATTAATTACAAAATTTGGTTTTGAGCATGTAAATGTGTGATTGTAATGCAGGTATAGGTTGCACAGGAAGTTGTTTGTGGAAAAGGTTATAGAGGCTTTGGATATATATCAAGATAGGATATTGTTTTAATTAGGGCAGTTTAGTGTTGTAGTGTAGGGCAGTATGGCTGGCTAAAGTGGGGTCACTAGATAATCCTTTTGTGGGACAAAGTATCAGGAACAGTCTTTAAACATATATTCTTCTTCTTCTTCTTTTTTTTTTCCTTTTTTGTTTTGCTGTTTAATTCAATGGGTTTCTTGTGGTAAATGCCATACTTGCACTTTATTCAGTGGTATGTCTTTTTTCTGCAAATCCATTATATGTGGATATCTTTGGCTACGTTACTTGTGGCCGGTCATTGTTCTCACTCATATCCTCTAAAATTCGAAAAACAATATAAATAAGTTCATTTGAATGTTTGATTATGTATATACCAACTTACAAATGTGTAAGCATACCGTATAAACATAATCGGATTGTTCGTTGATGTTTCTATATATAATGTCTTCATAGCCTTTGTATGTAAGAAGTATAAAGATTAAAAAATATGATGTGTTTATTAAAAAGTTAAATGGTTTGGATTTATTCCATGCTTTCTTGTAAAGATATAGTGCTTGAAACATTTTCTAACTTGTAAAATAATATGTTAGGAAACCGAAAAAAACAAGGCTCAAACAAGCAACCAAAAGATAACACCTCTATTGTAGGGCTCTAAGGTTAGGAAGAGATGGCAAAATGGCAACCAATTATCTTCATGCAAGCGGTTTTAGTTTTTTTTTTTTTTTTTTTGGGCTTAATAAAATCTTTGTGAAGATGCTCTGTCTAGATTCATGTCGTGGACTCGTGTAAATAAAACAAAAGAATGTCAAACAACATCACGTACTTATAACCCACAAGTAAACACAAAATCCAAGTTCTAAAGAGCGAATTGAGTCGATATCAAAAGTCTAGGGTGTAAACAAGTTTAATCATTAAAGCTTGAGTTTGGGCTTACCACATTTATTACTTGTATAATTATTTTAATATATTCCTTAACTACAGTTTTTATACATAACATAATTAGTTATTTTTCTAAAAATCATATATGTATTATTCTATATAAACATATTTTTGTTTTATTAAATAAACATATACTACATACCCAGTAAACTCGTTTCACTTATTCACCTAGAACATTAAGTTCGATATGTAAAGTTTGAATATAAGCTTGATAATTAAAAAAGCTTCAATATAAAAATCGAGTTTTTTTAAACTCAATTCATTATAAGCTTTTAACAAACCTTTTAAGTACACATTGACTCGTTAATACAACTAAAATTACATGTAAAAACGATGGTTGTACGGCCATTTCACAAAAAAAACGAGGGTTTCGTGGCAACGTAATACGGGGAGTAAATAGCAACAGTAAACAATGTTTCTTCTCGTTCACAGAGGTTAAAATCTCCTCCTCCCGCCGCCGCTTTCAGCCACCTCCGATCGGCGGTCTCTCGGCGGTCGTCGGACCAAAACCTAACCTAATCGAATCTCCGGCAGCCTCTCTCATCATCACTCATCAGGTGTGTTCTGTTATGTATGATTATCCACTAATTCCAGCCTTTAATATATGTTTCTTATTATTAGTAGCTTCACGCATTTATTATCTGTCTTTCTCTTCTTTTGTCCTCGACAATACTTCCACCTTTGGCTTTTGCTTTTTCAAGGTATATGCATTTCTATTTCACACACGTCCTTCTCTTTCTATTTCCCACGAAACCCTAATTTCCAATCACCGTACCCGAGTTCAGATTTCAGTTATTGTATGTACAGTTTGTAATTGCCCTGTGCCTTTGATCTTTAAGTGATTTGTTGTGTGATTTCATCAGGTATTCCGCTGTTTTCCCCTTTTGGTGACGATTTTGTTTCATTAAGTTGTTGTAATTGGACTTCAGTTTCGTTGAATTTGTATCTAGGGCTTTAGGGTTTGTATTCGATTTCATTTTGATGTAGGGTTGAGGTATATTCTCTGTTGGAGTTTAGTTTAGGCTTGAATTTGGATCTTTTGAAGCAAGTGACTAGCATGAGTATATCACATTTACCTTTATTATTAACTATGCCACTTGTCTCTCTGTAAAATTTAGCTGATTTTTGTTGTCTGTTGAATGATTTAACATTGGTACTTGACTAATTGTATTACATTTAACTGTTTAAGAATGAACTTGACCTCATCAGGGGTTTGGGATATAGATTCAATTGCATAGTATGCTTTTAGTTGGGGGATTATCCTGTATTGTTTTGGAGATAAATGAAGACCATTTTATTGGTGTGTTATAATAAATTCTAGACAATTTAGTGATGCGAGTAGTTTGCTGCATACAAGCTATTTCTCTGTGCAAATATGTCTCCATAATCTGCCTGAATGTCGACTTTGGCAATTTAGGTCATGGATAATTGATACTGGTGAAGTAAAGTACGTTTGACCATCTAGCCTAAAAGGCTAAAACCCATATGATAAAGTTAAAGTTGCAGTATTGTTGTTTGTGTATAGTTCTTGCACAAAGTATTTGATCCATAAACAATCTTGCTAGTATATAATCTATAAAAGATGGTTTCTTGTTCACAAGGAGGGAACTCTAGGAAGGATCACTAGCTTATATCTGATTGTTGTTGAATTGCATTATTACTATGTCCTTTTAAGTGAGAATATTGCTTATATTCTTACCATTAGTCATTCTATTGACAAAATTGACATATTACACTTATGATGTTGATGGTATTGACACAATGGGATAGCATTAATGTAGGTTACGTCTAATGAACGGACTCTTTCATGCACTATATCAGTAAAATCAAAAAATGAAACCAAATACCAATGACACGTTGGGTGCACAAAGGGGAAAAAAGTTTCAAGGTCAAGGGCCGAACTGGATTCTCATAGCAGGTGGTGCTTTATTGAGTACACTATCGGTTCGTCTTGGTTACAGGCTCAAACAGGTTTTGGACTCAAAGCAGTCACAAAGTAGTAGCAATGGTTTAAAAGGTATTTTAAGCTGTCAAGTGGCTTCAATTGTGGTCTTCCTTTGTAATATATTAATTTGTCAAGTTGGTTGAAATGTAGAAAATGGGAAACTCGCAGCCAGAAAGAAGCCAGGAAGTTGTCATTCACATTCACACTTGTACTGTTTTGATCAGGATGATGGTTGCTTTAATTGTGTTTCAGGTAAGAAACCTTGTAGGTCCGTTTAAGCCAGGTGGTGTCTGGATAAGCTTTTGGAAACCAATTATGTGATATTCACTTGTTGTCATGTAATCAGCCTTTAGAAGTTAGTGTTTTGATGTGCTTCTATAGTTTAAAGGTGTAATAATCAAATAATAAGATGTTTGAGCGTTTGAAAATTTAAATTTTAGGCGTTGATGAATAAGACATTAAAGCACCAAAAATTCAAAAAGGACGTTATTGTGAAAGAAAAAAAAAGATAAATGATTTGTGAATGGGGGGTTTATGTCTCCCATATTGGATCAAAAGAAGTGGTAAGTAGGTAGATTATTCTACTCTTAGATGATCGGTTTTATTAAATCTGATATGATATTGGTAATCTAAAAACTGATTATTTGACCCTCCAAAACTGATTATTGCTACTTTAAGATCAGATAATTAACTCCAAAATTCAAATTCAAGCACTCCCTAAGTTCCAGCACACATTCCAATTTTTGTTTTGTTTTGATCTATGACCTGATTATTGCAATCTTTGGTGCTTAAGTAACACATTCACTGTATATTAGTAACGTATGTTGCAACCTCAATTCTATGTTTTCTTTTCTTTTGAAATATGATCTGACTTGTTGCAGTCTTTGATACTTATGTATTTATTAAGTGTTACCTATATATACTTATGTATTCATGCACATAAGCAAGCACATAAATGTGTTCACAGCTCAGACACGTACAGTTTGCTAACCTTGGTTATGTTGTTAGTAAATGAAATATCTTTGATATTATGATTACAAATCTTTTAGTGTTATCATTGTTTCTGTTTGACCTATTAAAACAGGAACCGAAGATGCTTCAGAGACTAAGCCACAACACAATGGTCAGTTGCATACAGAACATGAAATGGCCCTCCCTTTAGTGACTGTTCCGGCTCCTGTATACAACAAAGAGAATGGCGTCCTGTGGTCCACTTCACCAGATAGACTTGAGCTTCCCCAGAAGCCATTTCACCGTTCAAACAGCTCTGATTCTCCATGTGTTTCTGAATCAGGCTCAGACATTTTCAGCAAACGAGAGGTAATCCAAAAATTGAGACAACAGTTAAAAAGACGAGATGACATGATTCTTGAAATGCAAGATCAGATTGCGGAGCTGCAGAATTCTCTAAGCTCACAACGTTCCCATTCGGCCCATCTGCAGTCCCTCCTGGAAGCTGCAAACCGTGACCTTTTTGATTCAGAGAGGGAAATTCAGAGGCTACGAAAGACGATTGCTGATATCTGTGTCGGACAGCCTGTCCCCACTGAAAAAACATACGTGAACTCAAACGGGTACGCAGACATCGATGGTGGTTTGGAGTGTTTGGATAAAGCGCGAGGTGGAAACGAAGTTGATAAAATGGAGATTTTGAAAAAGGAAGTAGAGGAGTTGAAAGAATTGATAGAAGGGAAAGATTACTTACTTCAGAACTACAAGGAGCAGAAAACAGAGCTTTCATTGAAGGTGAAGGAGTTGCAGCACAGGTTGGATTCTCAGGTTCCCAGCATTTTGTAGGGTTTTTGGTATCTGTTTTTTAACAACTTGTGTATTCTTCTTACTTTCCTTCCTCTCATGAATCCGCAAGCTCAATTTCTATTTTTGGTTTTATTTTTATTATTATTTTTGGGTGTTTTGTGATTTCGTGTGAATACGAATACGGTACAAGCTTCAAGAACCAGCTGAGAAATTTTACTTATGTTATATATTTTTGATATTCAGTTTCTGTAGTCTTTTTTTGTCATAAGTTTTGTTGTTCATTGTTTTCTAACTAATTCCATTGTGAATCAAATATTCAAATCTGTACTGTCATTATTAGTGGTTTCGGTTCATTGTTTCTTCTTTTAAGGTCATCCTCGATTACATTCACTTTGAATTATTTTATCTAAAAGAATAGAAATAAGTAAATTTATATTTGAAAAATTAGAATAATTACACTCAAAACTTGTAATGTTATAATTTTTGGTGTATATATAATCAAAATACTTATACTGATAACATCGTAATGTTATATAAATATTTTCTATGAATGATATATGTAAATATATAACCTATTTCTAAACTAGATCATATGATTTAGGAGGGACACCAAGATCGTTTTTATGCCATTGAGTTAAATGTCTTTGGTGTACATATACATTATATATTAAATCTTTACAGGATAGTTAATTAAATGAGCTTGGAGTTAAGAGTGAGATCATTTGAGATTGTGTTACTTTGATTTAACGAGTATTGCTCAAGTAAATAACAAGTAGTTTGGAGTTATTGGTTTAGGCTATAGCCATTCTAGATTAGTAACTATCTGTCTACCATCTCATTCAGCTTATTGTATATTTTGTTTTGTTATATTTCTTTCAACTTAGTACTAGTTTGAATGTATTTTTGCTTCAAAAGTTGTTAGTGGTTTATTATAGTTGCATTGTTTTGTGAAAGGAAATGAAGATTTGTTAATAATATTTTCTTCTAATCTTCTTTTTCTTTAAATTGTAAAGTTTTGAAGAGAGAATAACCAAATACAACTATAATACCTTAATTCTTGTTCTCTTCTTTCAACCTAGTTATGATTTATGATACATAAATGTATACTAGTAAATTTATAACTATTTTTTCTATTTCTTACAACTCTTAAACACATAATTAGTTTTTATTCCTTTGAAATCTTGAACGAGAGATTTGCACCTTTTATTTTCTCTACTTAATTTATGTTCTCTTCTTTTCTTTTCTTTCATCTAAGGTTCTTTAAAAAGCTCGCACCTCATAACTCGCTTGAAGCTCTTTAAAAGTAGCTTACTTGAAGTCAGCTCAGTTTGTAAACAAGCCGAGCCCAAGTCAAGGTCAGCTTCGCTAGTGACTCGCTCGTTTACATATCAGTGTGCTAGCTCGTTAGGTCATGCAAATTATATATATTCAAAAGCATGTTGTTTGCACCAGTTATGTTTGTGATTGTTGACTTTCACTACCGAGCTTTTCAGACTTCACACCTTGGCCCTTTTTGGTTTATTTACTATTTTACACAGAATCACATAAATATGAGTTAACACTATCGACAATAGCTTTTTCGACTATGCAATATTTAGTTTTACGCAGTAGTGATAATCGGTGCAACGTGTTTTTGTATCTATGTTTTGATATCTAGAAATAGTGATGATATCCCGCGGCAAGCAAGTGAGGTCCTAGAACAAAGTTTTATATTTTTGCCTTTTGATGTTTTTGGCGTCAAACAATGGTATCAGTATTCGGTATCCCATCGAAACTGGTATCGGTATACGCTTTTGTGGTTCCGATGAGCCGACCCGACAACGAAGCAAGTCACGGTCGCATAAGACCGGATAAAACAACCAAACTCCCGCGCGCGTAACGCGGGAGAAAACACTAGTTAAGATCAAACTATAACTTTTATAAATTATAAACCAAATTTACGTCAAAGCATTTAAATAGATCATAAATATATGGTTAATTTTATATTTTATAATAGAAAAACATAAATATAAAAAATAATAATCATAGATTATGAAATACCAATATCATATTCCATGAGTTAATATAGACAAATATAAAAAGATCATATTTTGTTTTTATATAATACTTATAATTAATAACAAAATATTATTTTAGAATAAACAAATTGGTTTACGAGCCGGTTTGGCTCGGCTCATATACAAACGAGCCGAGTCCAAGCTCACATTTTGAGTTCGTCAAGATAAACGAGCCGCTCGACTTGCCTCAACTAGATTTTTAAATAAACCCAACCCAATCCCAAACTCATACTGATTCGACTCGATCCGACTCGTTTACCGCCTTACTTACTTTCATCTATTAAACTCGGAACATAGCCTCAAGTATGACAATAGTTAAAAATAAAATACTACTTTCATAGTTTCGTGTGTTCTAAGGAGAGTTAGGGCTCACACACACACACACCGGCCGAAATAAATGCACCTCAACATCGTCCAATTTCCCGCCAAAAAGTTGCATCTTTCACTTCAACAACTCCTGGATAATAATCTCAAAGACAACAACATAAACCCTAACCCTTGTTCATCGTCGTCTTCAAACATCTTCACGATTCTACTTAGCTACTCGAAAACACAAATCAAACCAACGAAATGAAAGGAGGAACCCTTCAGATCAACTGGCACGACACAAAACCCGTTCTAACCCTAGATTTTCACCCCATTTCCGGCGTTCTCGCCACCGCTGGCGCCGATTACGACATCAAGGTCATTATTCTTATTCTTATCTTCTATACATGCTTGTAGGAAGTTTAGTTATTGTTAGTTTTAGGTAGTCATGGTTTTGTTCAGGTAGTAGCAGAGTCTAGAACTCTAGAAGGTTTATTTTGAAAGTAGATTTTAAATTGTTTGAGATATGATGAGTTTGAAGAATGATTTATGGATTTTCTGAGGCAATTTTGGTTGATTGAACTGGAATTCTGCAGTTGTGGCTGATAGCTTCTGAAGAAGGGGAAAAGAAAGTTCCTGCATCTACTTACCAAAATAGCCTTTCGTACCATGGATCGGCGGTCAATGCTATCCGGTTTTCTCCTTCTGGTATCATACATATTATTCCAGTGGCATTTGTTCATATTACTTTTTGCTGCTTAAGTTTTTTTTCCTATACAAGAATGCAAGATAGCAGAACTGATAGATGGTGGATTGATTCTCCTTTTTCTTTTGAGACAATGACCAAATCCTTAGAATTATATACGTCTACAACTGGACGCATTTTAGTTCTCCGTATAATGCTATTTTGATAATTTTAATGTATACACACATTGAAATGTATGTGTGTGTTCATTTTGTTCAGTAGTAAGTTTTATACTTAGAGAGTCAAACTTCGACCTTTATCATCTCTTACCTCTTTATAAAATCATTTTATGAGTTTCCTAGTATCCTACATTTTAGCTTATAGGATAGCTAGTTTTGAGTTGTATGTCTGGACTATGGTCTGTTTGATACTAATAAAGTTATATCCATCTGAAACGTGCAGGAGAGTTTCTTGCTTCTGGTGCTGATGGTATGAGTTATTAACTTGATTTAATAATAAACTGTTCTCATTCGTAGAGACATATACATGGTTTGAACTCTTATAAATGTAGGAGGTGAGCTGATAATATGGAAGGTGCACAACACCGACTCTGGTCAAGTATGGAAGGTCCTCAAGACACTATCGTAAGGCCGTTCATTCCTAGTTTATGATTGCAGTTAGTTAATCCAACCAATCTTATCTAAAAGTCCAATTTTTGTGGAATTTAGAAACTTTATCTTTTATACTCATAATTGAAGCATTACTAGACAGGTTTCACCGAAAGGATGTGTTGGACTTGGAGTGGTCTGCAGATGGGGTATTTCTAATTTCTGGATCAGTTGATAACTCGTGCATCATATGGGATGTTAGTAAAGGTTACAGAATTGATGGAAATTAAAGCAAAATATATCAATATGCAACTTTATGTGATCATCTGATTCTATCTTTGGTTTTTGTAGGGTCTGTTCATCAGATTTTAGATGGCCATTTCCATTATGTTCAAGGTGTAGCATGGGATCCTTTAAACAAGTATGCTGCTTCTCTTAGTTCAGACAGAACTTGTCGCATTTATGTGAAGAAACCACAAAATAAAACTAAAGGAAGTGAGAAGCTCGATTATGTTTGTCAGCATGTTCTTAGTAAAGTTGAATCACAAGTGGCTGAAGAATCTAAGGTTAGAAATAAGTCAAACCATTTCTTCTACTATTTTATAATTTCTATATATGAATGCAGTTAGTGAGTTAGCTTGTGATATTCATGCAGTCTGCCAAACATCATATTTTCCATGATGAGACACTGCCATCTTTTTTTAGAAGATTAGCTTGGTCACCTGATGGCTCATTTCTTCTTGTACCTGCTGGTAAACTTATCAAGATTATAAACAAATAATTAAAATTTGAGTTGTTTTACTCTTCAAATTTATCATGTTGATTTGCAGGTTTTGTTCCATCTCTATGCTAATGTCTTACAACCTAAAGAATATGTGAAATATAACTAATTGCATTTTTTTTCTTATTTTGACTTGATTTTGGTACAGGTTCTTACAAACTCTCACCCACTTCAGAACCTGTCAACACCGCTTATGTGTTGTCTAGAAAAGATCTTTCAAGGCAAGATCATGTTTTATTTCCATCTTTTTTTTTTTGTTAACTTTATTATATGATAGGACATGTATGATTATACAGAGATTTGTGTCCATGTTTCATTGTTTTTGTGCTTTGATATAACAGGCCTGCTTTAATGCTCCCTGGTGCCAGCAAAGCTGTTGTAGCAGTGCGTTTCTGCCCTAAGGCCTTCAGCCTCCGTGGCTTAGGAACATGTAAGTTTATTTTATTACTTCGAAAAACAGGCTCATGTAAGTTATATATTACTTTTTCAAAAGCTGGCTCATGTAAGTTTTATTACTTAAAGCCATCTTATCCAAGTCTTAAATGAATAACCACTCATTTTAGTTAGCTTTTGTTTCGTGCAGCTTCATCTTTCAAACTCCCATATCGATTGATATTTGCGGTTGCCACATTAAATTCTTTATATGTATATGACACCGAAGGCATTGAGCCAATAGCAGTCTTAGCTGGTCTTCATTATGCAGCCATAACTGACATTGCATGGTAAGGCTTCCTTGCTGCAATATGGTTTTCTTAACATATGTTAGTTACAAGTGGCAATTTGGCCATTTACTTATGAATAGGTGGATTTGGGTTATGCTTAATCTCTAACAGGTCAAGTTAAAAAATAGCAAAAGGATTAAATGGATCCAACTAGCTGCATGTCAAATGTCATTCAAATTAAATTGTTAATAAATTAATTTGATTTTGTTATTATATTTGACATGCTAGTTGTATATAAAAAAGTTTCAATTGTTTTGACAAAATGTGTTTTCGGGTCTGACTGGGCTTGACATGTTTCAACCGTGACCAAAAGTTACCTGTTTTGTTACCCGCCTCTAAAACATTTCCTTTGTTCCAAAATAAGGGGTTTAGAATTGCAGTATCTTGTTTAGTTATTGGAAATCAATTGCCCTTTTGAATTGATATTAGTTCTTTTAATCTTTTGATCATTTAGGTCACCTACAGCCAAGTTCTTGGCACTGTCTTCCCAAGATGGTTATTGTACCCTTGTAGAATTCGAGAACGATGAATTGGGAGCACCAGTCTCTCTTTCAGGTTCAGTTTTAATATGTACTTATATTGGTAATCACTTGTTCTTTGCATTTGCAAAATAATTTTCAATATCTTTTTTCTATTTCCATCAGGAGATGTACAAGTTCCAGTAGATGAGAATACAATTGCAGTTGTTGATCTGGAAAGTAAAGAAACCCGAAAAGAGAATGAAATTGTAAAAAATGCTGACATTCAGGAAATGGAAACAGATGAAAAGAAAGTGGAATCAAGTTTAGTTAATTCAACAGAGAAACAGGATGGAAACCAACCATCAACTAGCACGGTGCTTCCAAGTAAACCAGCTAAGAGACGGATTACTCCGATGGCCATAGATTGAGTTAGTTTTCTTTTTCCCTTATTAGTGAATCTGAAATGTTTTTTTTTCAACTATATTTTTCCAATGTATAATCTTCAACGATGCCGAACAAGAATATTTACATCAAAATCCCATTAGGTTTTCAATTTTGTTTCATGATCATAGGATATGAAATATGGTATCGCATGTCACTTAGGTAGTGTTTGTTTTTTTTACAAAAGCTCTTCCCCACCTCTTCATCTGCGCATATGCCGATTTCGGAAGAGGTTTTGAGTGCGCAGACTGTTTGACTTTTGAAAGACGTTTCATAAAAAAATGTCTTCCTGACGTCTGCGTGGAGAAGATGTGGTCTTACCACTTCTCAGCTCTTCTCAACCTCTTCTCAACCTCTTCTCATTTCTTAACTCTCCCAACCCTTTCAGCACCTTCATTTATGTGCAACCCTTCCCCACCTTTTCTCTCACCACCGGCCTGAAATCCACCGGCACCGTCGCCGCACCGCCAGTCCCCTGTGTGAAACCACCTCCACGCAACACTCCCCTGTCGCCGGAGAGGTAGAGGCGCCAGGTGGTGTCGGAGATTCCAGCTTTGGGTAAGATCGGAAAGCGGGAGGAGAAAGGGTGTACGGGGATCGCTAGGAGGTGCATACTGATCGGAATCAGTGTCAGAGATAAGGTGTTTGGAGATGACATCAAGTTCTCTTGAAAGTTGAGACCAGTCTACTACCCATTTTGCTGGATGAAATGAAACGCAAAGGAAGGTTTCTTAATAATAAACAAAGTGGTGAAAATGATTGCATGTAGGAAGAGTGATCTACGGGACTATGAACTATGAAATATTGTATTTTATCCAACTTTAGTTGTATAATTTAAAAATTATGTATTTCAACTATCTTTTTATCTATAAAGTTTATGATATAAAGACACCCAACTAAATAAATGATACATTTTTATGTGGTACCTATAATGTTATAGGTGGCGTATAGCTTTCTTATTTTCAATAGAGCATGTTGGTGTCTTGGTGGTCGCATCGGCTATTCAGGCAACCTTAATTACACAATATTTCAGTATTCTACAGATGATAAAAAAACAAACAATCTTTTTCTTGCAGACTGCAGACGTTTGTTCCACATCTTCTGCCGTAGATATCTGCAGATGTGGTCCGCAGACTGCAGACGTTTTTCTGCAAAAAAAACAAACAACATCTTAATTAGCCTGTATACACTGAGTATCCCCTCGAGATTATCGCATCACATGACAGAAGAAATATTTTTTTAAGTCTCACCTCAATAGGGCCTTTGATTTTGCATCTCACCCCAATTTTGCAAGGTGCAAAAAGCAAAGGTATGAATTTAATCCCCACTAAGTACACATAAATTTCACTAGACTTACATACCAACTCAAACATCGCTAACGTTGCGAGACAAAAATGAACTAACACACAAGACTAAACCGAGAAGTCAGGATATAAAGTAACATATGAAACAAAAAAGCAGAATCTTATGGGAAAATAGAAGCTAGGTTTGCCATTGAAATGATTACTTACAGTTAGTTCTTGTGGTGAAATATAAAATGTTAAGAGAAATATCAAAATAGAAGCTAGGTTTGCCATTGTAAACCTTGAGTTATGCTATGTACGTTGATTTTGTACATGTCATTTTATGTACCATGGACTTCGTAAAAGCAAAGGAACCTTATTGATACTGTTTTTAGATAATTTTGACTTTCAAACATTCTAGTTTTCTTATTCTGGAATTTCTTGTATTTTTTATATTATAATCATTTTCATCAAAAGACATTTAGGGTCCAATTATATATTTATGAATTATGATTACATATGATATACGTACGCAAGTACATATGAGTGTGTCTACGCGCACACAAGTACGTGTGTGTGCGCATGCAAAAAAAGAATCTAAACAAATAAGTCAAGTTTTTCATCATGTTTGGCAAACGAATATCTCATATCTGAATTTGTAAAATAAACAATGTGCATAATGCTTCTCATCAACAAAAGATGAAAATTTGTATAACTTCATGTAAAACAATCATTTTACCATTAAAACACAAGAAAATAAATTAATGCAATCTTAACGTGTGTTTGATAAGGAAGAGGATATTGGTGGGCATGTTTGATTGTTTACTAAGTTTGTGCTACACACAAAACATCACACATAGAGGTCGAGTTTTGGGCTATGGATGTAACGAGTCAAGCCGGCTCGCAAGCTACTCGAGATCTGCTCGAAATATAAAAAAATATTATAAAAAATATAAAAGTAATTAAATGAGCTTGAGATCACATCATGGCTCGTTTACTAAACGAGCTCTAACCCAAGCTTCAGACATCGATCTCGAGCCGGCTCGTGATCCTAAACGAGTTTTTTGTTTTATATAATTTTTTATTTACAAATCTATGTATTATAATAAAAGAAGGTTTTGATTTGCCACTTGTCAAAATTTTAGACATCCTAAACTTATTTTTCCCACTTCTCTCTCTTATTAGATATTTACATTAACTACCAATTATATTATTTAATTATTTTAAATTAAAATAGTTTTTAATAAATTAAGAAATATGTCTTTTTATAAATGCAAGATCTAAAGAAACAATTTATAGTATAACATAAGTAAATTTTCTAAAATATCAAACTTTTTTAAAAATACAAAATATTATAAAAGCAGTGTTTTTAGAAAATAAATTTTTATTAACCATAATAATTAAAATTCAGACTTATAATAAGAATTTTATATAAAATGATATTTTTTTTAAAACGGTTTGACTTAGAACAAAATGTTTCAATTTTTTAATAAAAGAAACTAAAGTACAAAAGTTTAAAGAAAATTATATTATTGTTTTATTACTTACAATAATTACTTATAGGTAATTTTAATAATTTCTTATCACAAAAGATGGTTTGGTAATTAATAATTTTTCATTACTAACTAGTCAATATTTTATTTATTCAACCCGTATGATACACGGGATACTAACCTAGTTAAATATATATAAATATATATTTACATAAATCATATTATTATATATATTATTATGATAAAAATAATTACTAATATATATTATGTTATATATGAAAAGTTTGATTATTAAAAATATAAAAGTAATTATAAAAAAATAAAAATTTAATAATTTAACAATAAACGAGCCGAGCCCAAGCTGAGCTCGAGCCTGATAATTTTTTTTACGAGCCAAGCTCGAGCTTCAAAAATAAAACTATAAACAAGCCGAGCTAGATCTCGAGCTTCTTAAAACTAAAACGAGCTGAGCTCGAGCCTAAGCGAGTTTGGGCTCGGCTCGACTCGTTTACACCCCTAGTTTTGGCTTTTGTTGATAAGTTATCAATGCCGCTTACCATATAGAAGTTCAGAGCCTAAAGAATACTTAAACTTTTTCAGATAAACTAATTAAGTAGCAATTCTCTTTTAAATACCGATAAAGTAAAAAAAAATGTTTATAGTTGATATAATTAAAAGTTATATTTTAATTTATATATGCCGCATAGATATACATTATTAAAATAATTAATTAAAAAATACATAACTTGGGGTTGTTAAATTTATGGGTCTAAGAGCATTCATATCATGTTCTTTAAAAATGATATGAGTATATTTCTTATAGGTCTATATTATGGTTTGGAGCAGAGATAAAATATTATCGCTCAAACTGTATTTTAAGAAAATACTTTAGTAAACATCTATAAGTTTTTAATATTTATCAAAAAGATTATGAGTGAAGTAAATAGAAAAAGTAATGATAAATATATAAAAAGTAGTATTTAATTAAAAATAAGAAAGATAAACTAATAAATTTTAATATAATTATATGAATGAAGATAATGAATTGAATGTGAATGCTCTAAAAGCACTCCTAGATATAGAGAGGTGCGTGCGGGATTTTTATGTTATTTACTTGTATACAAGCATAAAATAGTTATTGTAAATGGATTTAATAAATTCTTAATTCTTAATATCTACAAGATGTTACATTTTAAACAAACACTGAAACTATAGTATTTTTAAAATAAACAATCATAATTATAATATTATTAAAAGAAAGAACTACTGGTAGTAGTAATTAGAGGTGTATGAGTATCACATCAAATAGTATTGAGTTCAAGCTTTATTTTAGACGCTAAGTTGTTGAAGTAAAATATGATTAGAGTTAGACTGAAGTTGAATATGATTATATTACTACAATATTTCTATAATATTATAAATTTTAAGAACCAAGATTGTGACATGAATATACAAAAAAGAATCACTAACGGTGCCCCCCCTAGTGAAAGGGTAAACCTCCAACTAAAGTAATGTCGGATTTAAGCCTCACTTCAGATGTAAATTGAAGGTTAGTTTGAAATTAAATATGATCATATTTATATCTATATTATATAATAGAAAAAAACTTTTTAGAGTCACATGGTAACTTATGGGGGAGTCTAAACTTTTTTTCCTGTCTCTCTCTCTCTTTAAATGAATATGATTATAAATATGTAAATTAAATAATTAAATATTCAAAATATAAATCTTATACTAATAAATTGTTAAAACATACTAAATTTTAAGATTATAATTATATATCTTATCTTGAAATATAAATTTATAATTTATAATTTTTATTATTTGTTATTAATAATTTTTAAATTTTAATAATAATTATTTCATTAATGGCTAATGGCATGCAACATACAAAATATTAATAAAACCTAATGATTTTAATATATTAAATTTTTTCTACCCATATAATAAATAAGTTTTTAACCTAGTTACTATAATATTTCTAAAAATAAAAATCAAAATTGTAATATGAATATACACAGATAAACAAAGATGATTAATGTTTATCACTAATATGGCTAGTTACAAAGATGTATGATTCTTATCTAAATGGTGTTGAGTTTAAATTTCAATTTAAACCCAAATTAGATTTAGTTACGAAGATGTATGTTTCTTATCCAAATAGTGTTAGAGTTCAAATTTCAATTTAAACCTAAATTAGATTTAGATTAAAGTGAAATATGATTAGGATAGTGAAATATGATTATGATTAGATTACGCTAGTTTAAAAAGAATATACACAAAAGAATTAAACAAACAAATATATTAATAAAAATAATAATAAAAGATTAAAGTTTAGAGTATTATATTGAGGCGGTTTTGAACGGTGAAGATCAAAACCACTGGACCCATACCTTCCTTGGTGCACAATGCAGGAAGATATATAAACCCAAAATCATTCTTCTTCAATTCATTCGTTCGTTGGTTTCAACAATTTCAGTTAATTACAGGCTCATCCTTCGTGGGTCTCTCTTTCTGTGGGCTTCTTCTTTTCAGCATTTACTTTTATAATTTAACATCTTTTTTTTTTATAAAATTTCAATCTTTTTTTATTTTGATGTTTGACCCTCTCTTGTTCTTCACAAATTTCAATCTTTTTCCAATTTGGGATCAAATTTCGCATCTTGTTTCTTGTATTTAACCCTAGCGATGCAACAACATATGCAACCCCTGTTGTATTCAGTTTCACCAAGAGAATAATACTCGCATATCTCAGTTCTTATATTTTATTTTTCTTTATAATTTTCGAATATTTTCGTCTTTTTTTGTTGGGAATTTTTAAAATTTTAATCTTTACAATTCTTTTTGCCGACTTGACGGTTTTCATGGAGGAAAGTAGAGTTTTAGAATGATATCCCAGAATCACATTACTTTTTTCTTGATTGATAAAATACCATTATATATCAGATGAGTTCTTTGATAAAAGGGGATTTGTTTATCCTTTTAGGTTAATTTTAGTCATTGATTTGGTGTTTTGTCAGTCTTGATTAGGTTGAATCTTTCAATTTCAATTTAATTTCTTCGATTTCACCAAATTGGGAATAGGGTTTCGTTTTGAATCCATAATGTCATCTGCAAATGCCCCAATTGTCGACAATTTTGTAGCATCAATCAGGTTAGGGTTCTTTTTATTAATTCTATACATGTTCACAATTTCTTGATTGATTTTCATCTGACACATGAAGCATCTCTAATTTTGTCTTCTTATATAAGTAGATCTGTACTTGTTCAAATAGTTTCTTTAATCATATATATTGCAATTAACGTAATTAGATCTTAATGTTAAACATGTTTTTGTTTTGTCTTAAGGGGTATATATAATATATTGGAATGATCATTATTGGCTGCACCTGAATTGGTATGAGATTCTTGATTAATATGGTTCACATCCACATACAATTTGGTTTTGTGGGCTTCTTGAAGGACAGGTCTAATGATTGTTTAACTATTGAAGGCGCGTACATCAATTTGATTGAAGGCGCGTACATCAATTTGATTGCGTCACATGTGTCGTTTAATTTTAATGTTAGTTAGATTTGCGAGGGAAAATGTCCCTCGATTGTTAGATGTCATGTATCTTACCGTTTGGATTCCTGAGTATAAGCGTATTATTGTAACTTCAGTCTGCAAAAATTGATTTATGATTATGAACTTTTGATTAATTGGGTTAGATTAAGTAGATTTAGGGAAGTAGGTAAGGAGTTTCATAACTTGAAGAACCCGATTGTCTAATTATCTAATTTTGATTCTTCTAAGTATCTGATTTTGGTTACATTCGTTTTAAATTGTTGATTATGCTGGGGCGCATACCGTTTGAGGTTTAAGTAGATTTAAAAAAACCAAAAGATGATATTCTAGCTCATACCTGATTTTTGTTTCTGTTCTGCTATGTTAGCGCATATTCCGTTGCTGATTTGTGATATTTCGAGGGTAAATTGGTCATATGACCTAGGAAAGTACAAAATAGGTAACAGTCGGATTTCATGCATAACACGTCAGTCGTCAACCCGTTAAAGAATTCTATTTATTCATGCTATTTATTTATTTAACTTATTAGATGAATTGCGAGAGAGGAAAGAAAAGGAAGCTTAAGTGAGGTAGTATTTTTGATAATCTAAATCAATTTTATGCCATATAAGCAGTATTAAATGGGTTATGCCATAATTGAGTTCTCATTCATTTATCTAATAATGTCGGTCCACTCCTAAATGATCTTATCTTGGCATTAAAATTTTAATCGGCAAGTTAGATCTCTATAAATGATGGCTTAGGTTTTTACGATATAAAATTCTATAAATTTGTGCAGAAGTTTCATGTTCATACTTTGTATTCTGTATGTCACTTACATATATTTGTTCTTGTGCTATCTTAGGGACATTATAATCTGATCCAGTTTTATTCCATGGAAACAATGATGAATGAAGAAGTAGTTACTAAATGCGAGCCAGTGGAGATTAAACGGATCCTTAGGCGTAGAAGTTCATCGAGATATCAACTCTCTGAAATGAAGACTGGACCACAAATTTCTCCTGAGAAGCGAAAGAAGGTTTTTTTTCAATGATCAAATTTTCCTTACATATTAATGTTCTTTTTTTTTCTTTTTAGGATCCTATGTTGTCACCAACATTTAAAAAAGATAACTTTCAGAGTATTTGGTGTTCATATTCTTTTTATTTCTTGGATAAAGTTACACCGAGGCCACCCAAATATCAAAACATCATTACATGCCACCAAAGTCTCATTTTCAGTTCGTTTATGTTAATTCCAGCCCAAAACTTTCTGGATCACAAAACCGCCCTCAAAATTTTGAAAGACATAAAGTTAGGGTATAATAGGTGTTAAACAGTTAATTTCTTATTTGTACTTTGTGTTAAATCAGGGCATTCATGTCATTTTGAATTTTCTCCAGAATTGCTTGGCCAGAATTAATATAAATCATACAACATCCCTTCTCTTTTGCATCTAATACTCGACTGAACTCCATGATTACCAATTGATATTTGATACTTACAAAGCAACCAATTCAGCATCATATTTGATTATTATCTTGCAGGAGCGGTCATCTAAAAACACACTGAAATCGGATGATCACAATCTTGAATCCTCAGGCAGCCCTCGAAGTCAAAAGGTAAAAAAATCATGGTTACATAGTATATAATACAAACATATTTAATATGCATCAACATTCCAAAAAGTCATGGTTAATTGGTTACATAATATAGTACAAACATATTAGTATCTTATATGCATCAAAATTCCTTACTAGTGTTCTCTGTGTTGAATTTCTTTCAGTCTTCATAACTTGGATTAGGTTTGACCTTGTATGTTTTAAATCGATGCAGATAACCGCTAGATGGGATCCGTCTGAGGCTTGCAAACCTGATGTAGATGAAGCTCCAATATTTTATCCAACTGCTGAGGTAACAATTAAATCAGCCAAGTGGATTCCAATATTAAAGTTATTAAATTTTCAAAGAAATCAATATAGCTCCTTTTTTGGTTTCTTTTAATCAATATATGCATTTATTAGGAGTTTGAAGATAC
This sequence comes from Flaveria ramosissima, assembly GCA_025215565.1. Taxonomy (NCBI): domain Eukaryota; kingdom Viridiplantae; phylum Streptophyta; class Magnoliopsida; order Asterales; family Asteraceae; genus Flaveria; species Flaveria ramosissima. The sequence goes on from CM046039.1 coordinate 4,732,951, forward strand.
GCTCGGTTACCTATCAAAAATACGACCCGTGGCAGAATCTTATGGTATATGTAGAATTGTGCCTCCTACGTCTTGGAAACCTCCCTGCGCTTTAATGGAGAAAAGATTTTGGCAAGAAGCTAAAATTTCTACAAGAATTCAACAAGTTGACTTGCTTCAAAATAGGGAGCCAATGAAGAAAAGGAGAGGGCGCAAACGTAAAAGAACATCTACAAAGACCGGAGCAAGAAGGACAAATTCAGAGTCAAATGCTTCATCTGACAGTGATGACAAATTTGGTTTTCGATCCGGATCAGACTTCACATTTGATGAGTTTCAAGATTTTGCAAAGAAATTCAAGGAGCATTATTTCGGGATGAACGATGAAAACCCGAACGAACATGGTGATGGCGATGAAGAAAAACATGGAGTGGGGCCCACGATTGATGAAATCGAGGGAGAATATTGGAGGATAATTGAACAGCCAACAGATGAAGTTGAGGTGTATTATGGAGCTGATTTGGAAACAGGTGTATTCAGGAGTGGTTTCCCCAAAACCATATCCATGGAAGATAATGAATTAAATAAATATGTCAAATCCGGTTGGAATCTAAATAATTTCCCGCGCCTACCAGGGTCTGTGTTATCTTTCGAAGGATGTGATATCTCGGGCGTTTTAGTACCATGGTTATATGTTGGCATGTGCTTCTCTTCATTTTGTTGGGTAAGCTACAGGTTTTTAATAGTTCAAAGTATATGTTATACTTTTAATGTTATTACTGACTTGTGTTTTTATTGGTTTGTTAAAAAAGCATGTTGAAGATCATCACCTTTATTCGGTAAACTATATGCATTGGGGTGATCCAAAAATATGGTATGGAGTACCGGGAAGCTATGCTACTGCGTTGGAGGATGCAATGAGGAAGCATCTACCTGATCTATTCAAGGAACAACCTGATTTACTCCATCAACTGGTAAGAAAATAATTCGTGGGTTTGAACTCGTCACTCGTTTGAAATGTTCATAAATTTGGTGTACGAGTTAAAAATTGGCAAAATATATGTGGCAAAATAGGAGATAATATGGTTTGGGGGTCAAGTTGGGCAACTTTTTTGCTTAGGTAAAATTAAGGTAAGTCGGACCACATTGACCCAAACTACTTTTTTGTAAAATTAGTCATGTTAAATATGATTACTAGAATTGTATCAGTTCAATGATATTATTGTTTCTATAATTAAATAATGTCGAAGGTTTTGTGCACTAAAAATACACTGGATGACTCTTGAGTGGGATTTACTTGGTACGTTTGTTTGTGTTGTTTGTTATTGTATGACTTTTGACCCGTTTGACATGTTTCCTATTAAGCTTATTTTATTTCTTTAATTTTACTTGTAGATAAAACCTGACCTTAACCAGCCCATTTATAAGTGAATGGGTTGAAATTGCTAACTCTAGCTTCTACTTATAAATTCAGGATAATTAGGGGTTAGTTAATCAGTTCGGCACTAGCTGTAATAAATTTGATTATCAAATAGTAGAATATAGTTGCTTATTTAACCGTATTCCTATTACTTCATTAAATAATCAAACTCTACCAAACTTTCAAAACCCTCAAAAGTAATAATCGTAAGTTTAAGTAGCAGAAGCGCATCAAAACACCATCTCCTGCACCAACATTTACCATAGTTGATTATCTTATTTTGGTTATTCAATATCACATAATCACTTCCACGGTTTAACCACATCCATATGACCCTCTAGGTGTCATATATACATCAAGTTGTATCCTTGCATTATTTTTTTTCAATTAATTCTAGTGTAACTTAATAAACGTTACACATGTTCTGACAGGTTACGCAGCTATCCCCTAAAGTTCTAAAATCTGAAGGAGTGCCAGTTTATCGTGCTTCTCAGCATTCTGGAGAATTTATTGTCACATTTCCAAGAGCATACCATGCAGGGTTCAATTGTGGTTTCAATTGTGCAGAGGCTGTCAATGTAGCGCCTGTTGATTGGCTACAGCATGGGCAAGTTGCAGTTGAGCTGTACAGTCAGCAAAGGCGCAAGACATCTATATCACATGACAAGTTGCTGTTAGCATCTTCCCGTGAAGCTATCATGGCTCTTTGGGAGCTTTCTGTTTCAAATAAACAGTCTCCTGAGAATTTAAGGTGGAAACGTGTTTGTGGGGAGAATGGGATACTTACCAATGCTGTTAAGGTAGATTGACGATTAAATATTGTATGTGGTGGTGCATGTAGAGTTGATAAATGATCGGGTTGGGTAACGGGTCTAAACGGGTACCTTTTGAATGGATGAGGTTGGGTTGGCCCCGAAATACCTTTTGTCCAAAACTATATTGTTTTGATATTATCATTCTAGAGGGTTTTATGCATTTGAAACACACATTGCTGCTACATTTGACCTGTATCTTCAAGCTAACCATTTTTAGTTTATCTAACTTACTAAAATTATTATTCTCTAACCTTTTGTGTTTCTACCTATTACAACAGGCGAGAGTTGAGATGGAGTTAAAAAGAATTGAGAATCTTGAAACTGGTTTTCAGTTTCAAAAGATGGAGAAGGATTTTGATACAACAAATGAGAAAGAATGCTTTCTATGTTTCTATGATCTACACATGTCTGCAGCCAGTTGCAAGTGTACTCCTGATCGGTTTTCGTGTCTGGAACATGTGAATCGTTTATGTTCATGTGATTCAGACCAACGTTCTGTCTATCTGCGATATACTTTTGATGAATTAACCATGATGATTGATTCACTCGAGGGAAAATCAGATGCTATCACAAAATGGGCATCAGGAAATTTTGAATGTGATCAAGAGAAGGCGGTTTTTGAGCAAAATAAAGGTGTGCCTAAGTCTCCAGTAAAAGAAGAAACTTGCAGTTCGTCACATGGTCAACAGATAGAAATTTCTGAGGTGTGTGTAAATCCCCGCCCGGATGTTCATCCTAAAGAAGAACCCTTTATGGGACTCGGTCACTCTAAAGATTTAAATCTTGATGGATTTCTGTTGAGCTGTTAAACATTGGATCTGTAGCTTTCGGGAAGCTTTGGTGCAATAAGCAGGCGATATTTCCAAAAGGTGTTCTAGCCTCTTAATCAACTGTGAAAAATTTTGGTAGATGTGGTAAATTCATGGGTTGGGTGACGGGTATTTCATGGGTCGGGTCAGGCTGACCTGAATCTTTTTCTTTTTGTTGAATATCATCACAAAGTTATATTTCATTTAGATTGAAACTTTTGAGTAAAATGATCTTTAAAGGTGTTATACGACGACTGTTTAATCATTAACGTGAAATCCGGATAGACCAGTTTACAAGTAAATGGGCTGAAATTGCCACCTCTACAATTAGGTAATTAGTTAATTTGTCATTACATGTTTGTGACTCTTGTGACAATTTGCAGGATATCGAAGCCGAGTGAAATATTTCAATTTTCTGAACCCGTTAGTAATGAGTAGCTACATAACAGAAATTCATGATGCTGGGCTCATTGGTCCTCTATTTAAGGTTTGTGCTTAATGTCATTTATGCCTTTCCTTTTTGAATCTTCTAATAGATGCAAAATACAACAAATTAACCATTACATATATTTTTAGTTTCATTATATGATTTACCACTGATTAACACCTCGGTTGTTTTATACTAAAATTTCAGGTTTACTTAGAAGAATTTCCTAGTGAGAGTTTTATGGACGTTTCGGCTGAAAAGTGTTGGAACCTGGTGCTGCACAGGCTAAACCAAGAAATCGTGAAGCTTGAAAACCAGGCCTTAAAGCCTCTACATAGCGTTAACGGGCTTGAAATGTTTGGGCTATCATCTCCTCCTGTGATTCAGGTATGTGATTTTTTAGAAATGACAAAATGGACGGGTTAGGTAACAGATAACATATTTAGTTCAACCCAAAGCACTTTTTGTCCAGATTTTGTAAGTTTTATATGATATCACTCTTGTTTAATAACGTTTATACAGATTATAATTGAGTACAGTCTATGTCTGATTATCTGAAATGTTATATGGTTAAATCGAATGTCCTGATGATATATAACGATATTTTGATCAGGCGATTGAGGCTCTTGATCCAGAGCATAGATGTTTGGAGTACTGGAGCACAAAATTCAACCAAAACAATAGAGATTAGAGATGCTGCTGACTTTTTCAGGCAAGAACATGAGGTTGACTTTTGATTTTTAGGCTAGCTTTTATATAGAAATCAACAGCAGGAACTGCAAATGGTAGAAAATGAAGTTACAAGATCTTTTGTTTTAGAATGGTTTTTAGCATACATCTTTGGTTCTTTTATTTTTACATTCTTAAATCAAAAAATAATAAATCTTTAAACAAGTTTACATATGGGATTTTGAGAATTGTACATATCAGTTTTGTTTTTGATGGTTTGTATGTATAGATGCATTAACGTATATATGTATATGCATGTCGATACGCATCTACACATGCATTAATTATGTATGTATGCATGCATGCATTAGCATATATGTATGTTGCTTTGGAAGTAGACTTCTACATGTGTATACTTATGTAGGTATGTGTTCAATTGGTTTATGGGTCGGGTCGGATTGTGATCTAAATTGATGATATTATGAGTACATTTACGTGACTCAAATGATTAAGATGGCTCAATAGATGGGTCTAGAAGGTCTTCCCGGTTATCCAGATCAATTCTCGGGTCAAATTGACCAAAGTGTTTATGTTTAGATTATATTAATATCTATCTTGGCCTATTTGTAAAAAGGAATTTTCTTTTCTTTTCTTTTTTTACCTTTTTATTGTTATCTGTAAAAAAATCAATAGACTTTTACTAAAAACGGTAAAATTCCTTTTTCTTTTAAATTTCACATCCAATTTTTTTAACCATAACCAATTTTGTAACAACACATTTGTAAGGGATGGGCTCTTATGATTCTTGGAGAGAGTTTATCTTTATATGACCATGTGTATACGTTCAAAGGTTTTAATGAACTTATATGACCAAAGTGTTGTTTTAATGAACTTACAAAAAGTTATATGTGGTCTTCGAATGCAATACCAACTTTAAGCAAATAATCGTAAGAACTAGGTAAACACGTGTGTATTTTGTAATGACTGATATATTAAGATACTCATTCATCTCGTCGTCTTTTTAACCCTCACCACATCTGTCAAGCACTATGTTATATTGCACAATGCAGTTCTAGCTTAACATTGAATATTTATTGATTGTGTGCGATGTATATATAATATACAAAGGATGTCTTAGTACAACATCAATTTTATGCAAATAATCATAACAACAACATGATGCTTGTACATTTTATTTTACTATTTATATATAAGATAAGATGGTCACGTAATTCATTCTTTTTCCTCTTATTGCATTTGTCAAGCACTACGTGTTAAATATGCGCGATATACATACTAGAATAGTACTTGTATGGTATGCAATTTGTGTTCTTAACGACACAAATACTATAACATTTTTAAACACTCAACTAACTACTTGTATGCTTATTATAATAAAAAAACAAAAAAATACATTATCCTGTCACAATATTTAAAGTATCTTTGCAAATACGAGAATCTCTTCACAAAATAAAAAAACACAAATGATGACAATTATTGTGATAAGGCCACATGGTATTCTATCCGTAATCGATCATCACCAAATCCATTTGGCGCTCTTACAACTCCCACCATTCATCCATTCGAAAACCAAAATGCACAAACGATATTCGGAAGCACACATTTGCCAGTGCTTAAGCCGATTATCGACATTCCGACGTCATTCTCCGGTCACCATCTACGCCACCAGAGTCACCACCGGACGCCAGTTTGTCGCCGGAGTTCTTGATCTCGCTTATGGACTCACCATAATCGGTTTGAAATCCGGTGACGTTGTAGCCATCTCTGCTTTCAACAGGTTCCAAATTGTTATCTAAATACTCTGTTTTTCTGCAAATGATTAGATTGATATTGTTGTGTACTTGACTGTTACTTTAACATGATTGTTTTTTAATTCTTAAGTTTCGGTTCGTAGTTTAATCGAAACGATTATTATTATTACGGTTAGAAGCAACTAAAGCAATCGTTTTAGAACTCTAACTTTAAATGGCTCTCAAAACGGGGAAAGAAACCAAAAAGAAAGGAAAAAACCAAGCTTTTATCTATATTTAAGCTGAAAATATATATAATAATCTATTAATTTTTGAATTTTTAGAGAAAATAAGAAAAAAGATAACAAATTAATTGAAAATTAACTTAAAGGATTGTTGTAACTTTTTAGATGTAAGAGAGTGTTGGTGGAAAACATAGTATGGTTAAACATACTGAGTCATGTTTGAGATATATTTTTAGTGATTTTTCTATATGATAAAAAAGGAACTTTTTTTTTTACAAAAAGGATCTCGATTTCATACTTTATAGTTCGCTTTAGGCCTCAAAATATGTTGAGCTGCCCCTGTTTGTAGCTTGTGAGTTCATATTAAGGGCACCAGTAGGTTGTGTGCATAGAATTGGAAGTTATGGTTGCAAGGAGATCTGAATCGAGAGGAAACATATATAGAGAGATGTAAATTTGTTAAATAATAGTTTCTATGATGATGCATTATTTCTAAGCATTCATTTACATGCTGTTGAACAAGTCCTAAATAAATGTGTATACAATTATAATTGTTTCAGTGATCTATATTTGGAGTGGTTATTGGCCATCACATTTGTTGGGGCAATAGCTGCAACCCTCAACTACAGATGGGTAAGTTAAAAACTAGATTATCAGTTTTCTGCAATAGTATTTCTGTATGATTTTTACCTAAGTAAGACTTATTTTACATGTTAGAGCTTGGAAGAAGCTTTATTGGCAATGGAAGATGTGAAGCCAATCATGTTGGTGACCGACAACGAATATAACCCAAATTGGCATTCAGATTTCCAAGCACATTCTATTCCTTCTCTAACATGGCATGTTCTCATGGACACCAATAATAGATACACCTCTGCAGAAAACAGTATGTCACTTGATAACAATATCTGAAAATATAAAAACTTCAAATAGTTATATCATGCTTTGTTTTAAACAGTTTTAACTACCAGTATGCTTAAAATGCCTTCTCCAAGACCCCATTCATTCAACTACACTTCAAATTCTGATGGAGTAGCAATAGTATGCTTCACTTCAGGTACACAGTTTTGGATAATGTTTTTTTCTTTTCTCACACATGCACAAATCGGTTTGAATAAGTTCTGTTTTTAGGGACTACTGGGAAGCCAAAGGGTGTCATGTTGAGCCATTCAGCTTTAATTGTACAATCTCTGGCCAAGATCGCTACTATTGGTTATAACGAGGATGATGTACAAATTCACATGTTTACCTTTCAACTTCATGTGCAAAATACCACTTTAAATAAGTTGTGGAACCGCGGAAGTAACTATGATGTTTAAATACGCAGGTGTATTTGCATACTGCTCCATTAGGCCATGTGGGTGGACTATCATCGGCTTTAGCCATGTTAATGGTGGGAGGATGTCATGTCTTGATGCCCAAATTTGAAGCTAAGTCGGCTCTTGAAGCTATTGAAAAGTATCATGTGACTTCTTTCATAACAGTTCCCACAATTATGTCTGATATAATCTCTATAATCAGGTATTTGTCATTAATACATGTAACTTTAGTCAGAATTGTTATATTAATCTTATATCAGATTTTCAGGACCAAATATACACAAAAAAAGTTACCCATGGTTAAGAAGATTCTGAATGGTGGTGGAAGTCTTTCAACCAACCAAATCAAAGATGCAACTGACATTTTCTCTAATGCTGGACTTTTCACAGCTTATGGTTGGTTTATATATCTATTTCCTTTTCTTTTCCTTCAAATCTTACGTAAATTATAAAGTTAACTCCTTTGTTTCAGATTGATTTATTTAGTTATTTTTTGTATTGAAAGGGATGACGGAGGGTTGTTCGTCTCTAACTTTTATGACCCTTAAAGATCCTACAAAGCAAAGACCTGTTGAAAAAGAGTTAGATTTGGGTCATCAACAAGAAGGTGTTTGTGTCGGAAAGCCTGCTCCACATGTGGAGTTAAAGATCAGGACTGAGGATTCAACTCATGTTGGACAGATATTAACAAGGGGGCCACACCTAATGATTGGATATTGGGACCAAATTAAAATGCAAGAAAAACATGGCAATGAAGGCTGGCATGAAACTGGTGATATAGGGCGGATAGACGATAATGGTAATTTATGGCTCATTGGGCGCATGAAAGGGCGTATCAAAAGTGGAGGAGAAAACATTTATCCTGAAGAGGTAAGCAACACCAAATTAAGAATGTTGATCTGACTGGTAAAATGTAACAAATCTAAAATCTAATGGTATTCAGATTTCTGTTTGGCATAATCAAAGGGTATGTCTTGTTTTAGAGAAAAAATGAAGTTTAATATTACCAGGTGTTAATATGTAGAACTTGTGTTTAATGTAGGTAGAAACTGTGATATTAAAACATCCTGGGATTTCTGCGGCTGCAGTCATTGGGCTTCCGGACAACCGTCTGACGGAAATGGTGGTTGCTTGCATACAGCTAAACCACAACTGGACATGGGCAGGTTCAGGTTCAGACCAATCGGTTATCAAGAAAGAACAATGCATTTCCAGTAAAAGCCTCCAGCAATTTTGTAGAACAAATAATTTGACCGGGTATTCATCATTACATAGTTTATATCAAAGATGACTGAGCCTTGTAATAACCAATATGATCACTCCTTGTGACTAGGAGTCTAGGATGGTCGATACTTCGAGTCATAACAGCCTCAGGTTGGGTAGGTTAGGTAAACAGGTCAAAACGGTCCGGGTCAAAATGAGTAATTTTTTATATGTGCCTAAATGGACTGTGTTAGGTTGGCCCGAAACACTATTATTGAGAATACAGAACGTTCTAATAATATTTAGTGCGTCAAATATGATATACAAAAGTACTCATCGTTGACTTTAGAGTTTAGACATCTTTGATCTATTTCCTTGGAAGCCCTTTCTAAAAATGTTTTTGCTAGTTTGATCTGTTAGAGACAAAACATAGCCCCAATCGACATGTTCATAGTTTTACGTCTAATGTTTAACTTTATGTCTTTATCTTCCTTTCTTGCATACATTTACAGATTCAAAGTTCCTAAAAGATTTATAGTATGGATTAAGAAATTCCCATTGACAACTAGTGGTAAATTGAGAAGAGATCAACTCAAAAGTGAAGTTATGCTTCACTTGAAGTCAATCCCAAGCAGCCTATAAAGTGGTCATCTATGGAATCATGCTGGGATTGAGGTATATAATCATACATTCATTATTCATCCCAACTGTTTTTTTGGCATAAATTAAGATGATATTTAGCTTAATATATAGTTTCATCTGTTCTATGAAATTACAACTGTATTTTGGGATGGTTTATGCAGTTATATATTTATATTTAAAGCGGTTAACAAACTAATGCATCTAAAGAGACTTATTGGAAGCAGAAACATGGTCAAGAGTAGCACAACAAAGTTATCGAAGTGATTGGAAAAACGGATAGAGGTTGGGTAACAGATCAAAACATCTATTTTTAACAACCCAATTGGGTCTTGACTCTTGAGGGACTGACCCTCAAGCACTTTTTCTCTATTCTTAATTTCAGTTGTAATTGATTTTTGTATGCATTTTGAATTTATTTGGTCACTTTTTGGCCTTCTCCTTTCACTAAAACTGTTTGAGTTAATGACATCGATAGTTTGATGATTTGTCCATATTGTAACTTCGTTTTCAAGTTTGAGAAACTATATGAGTGGTATAATATTTTTTCAAAAGTGTAACATTGGTGGTTCTTATTAACTTAGATGGACATTAAGCTTCTTAGTTAAGTAGGTGTGAAATAAATTAAATACGTTTATATTAGAAATAAAATGCCAGTAAAAAATATTATTGGACCTCGCCCTTTTATCAATTCCATTGAGTGCTTGCCGTCACCATTGTTCAAGCAAGTTACTTTAATTGAAGATATAAGTATTTAAAAATAGAAATTAACTTAAACGTTACGTGTAATTATGTAAATATGCAGATAAATACCATTTTGAGTAATTAAGTACTTGAAATACAGTCTTCATGATATATTTTTACCTCTTAATAGAATTATATTTAGAACAACTTCTAATGTTATAATTATAGAAAATATATATTATCTATACTAATAAAGCAAAATAGTTATTGTCATATGTCATCTTCTCACAATCATTTTGTCACATGTCATCTTTTCACAATCATTTTTTCACATGTCATTACCATAATAAGTTAACTCTTTAATGATAATATTAAATGCTAATTATGTTGTATATCATTTTCAAATTGTTAAACATTTATTTGATAAATAAAAAACAAGTTTTTTATTAAGAAATGTAATTTTAATAAAAATCATTTTTTTAACAAATAAAATGTTTGATGAACAATTTTTAAACAATTTTTTTGTTTTTAAATAAATATTGCTATTGATATAACTTGAGATAGTTAATTATACATAATTTTAATCATATCTTATCTTAATGATAATTTTATAAGTTTTGACTATTGATTAGTAGTTATTAATCAGACCCACTTATTCGTTTCTCAACCGAAACCACACTCCAACCTTCTGAGAAAAAAACTCACAACTAAAAAACTAATTCATCTCCTCAACCACCTCATTCCCTTCCCCACTTCCCTTAGCCGAACTCCCAGCTCTTTTCCCGTCAGTTTCGTACGAGATTCCCAGTTTAGCTTACGGGGTCAAAGTTGTAGGACTAGTCTTTATGGCCCTATTGATTTAGGAGTTGTTGCAAGACTGGTGACTGATTTTTTCAATCTTTTCGATCTTGGTTCCGTAGGAGCAAGTCAGAAAGTAGAACCATCTGATTTGATTTTTAACTGTTTAGTTAAAGTAAGAATTGCTTTTGGTCGAACCATATAGTTTCCTTTTGCGGGGCGTGTTTCCTTTCAAGATTCATCGTCTGTTTTATCTTCGAGCGAGGGCCTCTGCTTTCATGGAGAATGCCCAACTGCTTTTCCGCATGCAGGCATTTATTTTCTTTTATTTTTCCTTGAGGTAGTTAATGTGTATCCGGATGTGGAACCGAAGGAACTGGAGTTCCATCTCTTTTCCATTTCCATTCAAGAGTTCTTATGTGTTTCCACGCTCCTTTGAGACCCCGAAAAAAGGACAAAACCGCTTTCCCGAGCTGGCTGGATGATTACTATGGAAGAGTCCGATAGTTAGCTGCACAGCAACCAATCCACCTAACGGGAATCAATCCCAGATAAAGTACATAAACGGAGCAGCCTCATCCTCAAGCGGAGACAGAGTACGACTTGAACACAAGGCCACGTTTAATAGTTATTACTCATAATTTGACTGATTGTCTAATAAACAAAGTTAATAATAAAAATATTAAATTCGGTAGTAGTTTAATTATATATAAAAAAATTGCACTCGCATGAAAACTTAAAAAGATGGTAGACGTCACACTAGTTGAATTATTATTGGTGATTCCACTGTCACCTTTCGTCTCCCTCCTCTCAATACTCAATAAGCTTCAAACAAATTACCCCTTCACTCTTCATTTCACACAATCTATCTATATTCTATTATTCTATATGAAATGAAAGAGTACGAGAGATTTCACAATCATCACAACCCTCAGGTAATTGTGAATTCATCTTCATCATTCATCACTTTTGGTGAAATCTTTTTGAATCCTCCTTTAATCGACGCTTCTAGGTTTTTGCAATCGCATTGAGGTATCCTAAATCAGTCGAGCACTTTTGCAGTTAGTTTATCGTCATACAGCTTGTAGAAGAGGTGATAATTAACGATGACGCTAGTTAATTTAGTGTATTTCTCGTTGCTATTGAAGATCCTTGATCGTTTCTCTTATTGTAATCGGTTTTTGTATCTGGTTTATTGTGTTTTGTTTTGAGTTTAATGTGATTGATGAAGCTTGCAATGTGTGCGTTTTGTTGATATTTGTTGGTGGTTTTTGAGTGTAGTTTGGTATGTTATCTCCTAGTAAGTTGAGGATGAAGCTGATAGGTTCAAAAGGCAATTCCGCAAGAACATCTCCTTCTAAACTTGAAGATTCAGAGTTTGTGAGCAACAGTTTGTTGGCTTCAAATCATGGAATTTCTGATGAGGAAGGTATGTGATTTAAATATTTTTGTTAACGCATTCTAGTAATCTTCTACTTACTGAATTTGGTTTGAAACCCTAAGATTTTGATTATCATTTGGAAAAAGTAATTATGATTTCATTTGGATAATCATGAGTAAGAACATTGATTATGTCTCAGCTTAAGCAACTGGTTATCTTGTTCAACTGCAAAATTTGTTTTGAAAGTGCATTCAAATAGCCCAAAACTATTTTGTCCATTTTGGATTTGATGTCATCTTCAGCTTTTGGTAAAGTAAGATTTTAATCCACGGATGCCCTTTTCTAGCATGCCAAAGATGTGCTTTTATGAGTGTAAATAAGTTAAATCAGTACTGTTTTTGGGTCCAATTATAAATTGAATTCTAAAAACAATGACATTGACATATTGCATAGTAAGTTTTTGGATAGTGATTGTGGACCTGTGGGCCTAAACTGCAGTTTCTAGCATGCCGATTTCGTCATTGACATTGGATAACCAGAAAGATGATCAGGGTATTGGGCAACCTAAAGGTCATACAAAAGAGGGTCGTGTGAATCCCCACCAATTTCAAAAGACTGATTGCAGTAATTCGAGTTCAGTCCATCCTATAAGATCATTAGAAGAAGATAATCTTGATTATGATAGTAATGCTAGCTCATCTAGTTTTGAGTTTCATAAAAACGAAAGATTGACTCACAATGCTATTTCAAGATCCCTGTTGAGACCTATGCCATCAAAATGGAATGATGCTGAAAAGTGGATAAGTAATAAGCAAAATACACAGAATCATCATTCGAAAAACACTATGTCAAACCAGGTAAATTCAGGAGGGATAGTAAGTGGGGTTAGAGGTTATCCTGAGTCTATTTGTTCTGTTAGTCAACCCGCATTGCAAACAGGGCCAGATAAGTTTTCATTTACACCCTCTGGCTCACAACACTACCCTGTTTCGGGTCAAACGAATGAAGGGAATGGGTCAAGTGATCAATGTCCTGAAAGTAAAGATTTAAAAGGAATCGACACCCAGGAGTCATTGTGTGGACAGAATTCGAATGAAGATAAAGCAGGTTAATAACACCTTCTCCCTCACTAAAATTACAATACTATATGATAATTTTTCATATCATAGTCTGATCATTAATTGTTTGATTGAAGCTGACAAATTCGGTGTGTTGGTTAACTGGTGGTCGAAATGTATAACTTTTGGTACAGGTCAAAAGAGGTCAAGTTGAGTTTGGTTGACCTTAAACACCATCTATTCAAATGTGATTATATATAATTAGTGTGTTATGTATAACTATGATAACTATATTGTTACCGTGCTAATTTAAGTTTTAACATAAATGTTGGATCAATAATTTATTTAACATTTGATTATGAAATAGGTTGTCATGAAGTAAGGTCTGTGTCAATGAGAGACATGGGAACGGAAATGACTCCAATTCCAAGTCAAGAACCGTCAATGACTTCAACACCTATGGGGGCCACAACCCCGCTTCGTAGTCCAGGTTCCTCAATTCCATCTACACCTAAAAGAGGTGGACCAACGTCCACACTTATACAACACATAGTTAATGACGACTCGCAAAACTCAAAAGAGTCAACAGAGCAAGAAGTTAAACTTAGAACCCGCAAAGAGATCTTACAGCTTGGAATGCAGCTCGGGAAGATGAACATTGCTGCTTGGGCAAGCAAAGAAGATATGGAAAAGCAAGTATCGGGTGTTAAAAACGAGAAGTTGGCAGATGAGTCGTTGAGGATCGAATTTGAGAAACAGGCTGCTGCTTGGGAAGATGCTGAAAAATCTAAACAAAATGCGAAGTATATATTTTAACTCGCTTGATTGAATTTTTCTAATTTTATCTGGTTGTTTATGTTTAGTTAACTTTTTATATTTAGATTCATACGCGAAGAGATCAAAATTCAAGCTTGGGAGAGTCAGCAGAAGGTGAAACTTGAGGCTGAAATGAGAAGAATAGAGGTAATATCATGTGTGTTTATATTTGTTCAAATGATAAAATAGGCAAGTTGTGTAATGCGTCAAAACAGATAATCCTTGGTACATATCAAAATGTAAAGGGTCGGGTTGGGTCGGATTGGGTTGCGTTGATTTCATCATTAAACGTTAATTAAAATTATATCATGATGTATGTATTAGTTATTAGTTAATGCTTATTATATGTTCAGGCTAAGATTGAAAGAAAGAGAGCCCGCACTCAGGCAAAGATGTTAAAAAAGATTTCAATGGCAAAGCAGAAGTCAGAAGCGAAACGGGCGGCAGCAGAAGCCCTGAAGAGCAGGCAGGCGGCACGCGCTGCAGCGCAGGCTGAATACATTCGACAAACCGGTCGTGTTCCACCATCGTCCCACCACAGCTGTTGTGGCTGGTTATGAAATCACATGTAATTAGTTCATTTTGGTGGTTTATAATGTTGTTAACAATCTGCATAATTTCTTATTTGGATTTGATGATCCAGCAACCACAGGTAAAGGGAGATTCAAATTCTGAGTTTTTGGTAGTTGATAGCAGGTTGGTAGTTGGTAGCAGGTAGTCCAATAATTTTTATTATTTAATTTTTATTTATTTATTTTAAATTATTGGGTAGGTAACTTAGAATGGTCCTCTCAGGGTCGTGGTCAAAGTCAAAAGATTGGGAGGCATGTCACATGTGGGTTGTACTTTCGAAAAAATTCTTTTTTTGACCGTCAACATTACGCTTTGACTAGTACCTCATGATTATAAGAATATAATCTCTGAAACTGAACTCATTATTACATTATACTTCTCCTTTACACATTCTTTTTATATTTTATCATTATTATTTGTGTTTTAACTAGTATTAAGCCCCCCGCGTTGCAGGCGGCGTAAAACCATGCTAAGTAGCACAAAAGATACATCACTGTTAGCGACCACTAACCGAAACGGAGAACCAAGGACACACCGCCGTTAGGCGAACGTAAAACATATAAAACAAAAACTAAGTTGATCTTGGACTAGCGCGTTGCGACGGTACCGTTAAGCGGAAAAAAAATAAGCGTAAAAACGTTGAACTACACACGCACACTGTAGCATGTTAACTCGCAAAACGTAGAAAATTTTAAAATTTAAAAAGTATAGGGACCAAAGTTAAAAATAAAAAAATATTTGGGTTAAGTTGTAAAAGATGTAAAGGTGTTGAGTTAACATGAAAAAGTCAAAGATTAAAAATAATAAGACAAAAGTTGGGTACAACCCATAAAGCATGTTTTGCAACCCATAATGCATAAGAAAATTGGTAATTAGTATATATATATATAATATACGTGGTCTTGTTATGTAACATGTATTCCATGAAAAGATGTAGGTGCTCTTTGTGTTCACACGAGCGGTTTAAATTAAAGTGAGTTCTGGTTTAGTAAGGTACGAGTTCAGTAAGGTATGAGTTTACATGATATGGATTTGTCGGTTTAAACCGAGGTTTAGCAAGATATGAGTTTACATGATATGGTTTTGTCGGTTTAAACCGAGGTTTAGTAAGGTATGAGTTTACATTATATGGTTTTGTCGGTTTAACGGTTTAAACGTGACTGGAAACTTAGAACTGAATCAACCATCCCCCTTTTTTACTCATCTCTATTTTTTGTTTTTTTAATGTTCTCTTCAATCTTCAATTTGTTATTTATATAAATTCTATTAATTTTCATTGCATAAAGGTTGTGGTCTGTTTTATAAAGATTTTTATGGCTTTTGTTTGCGTCAAAATAATAATTGTTTTATATCTACATTCTAATATTTAGTCGTTTTACAAAGTTACTCACGTAACACTGGTGGAGAACATTCATAGTTTAGACTTATTTATATATTAACACTTATGTAAAAAGATTAATTAAGAATATCATAACTATATGAAATTTAAGAATTGATTAAGATAAATATGACCATACGAGAGGTGGTATAAAGATAACATTATTGTATTGTAACTTTAATCATCATGTTAACCACTTAACTAGCATAAAATAAACTCATGGTACCTAATTAATATTCCGCTAACCAGTAAACTCAGATAAAATGTGGTATCGTATGGTATGAGACCCGGGCACCCGGCTAAAGAAAATATGGACCCCCTAAACAAACATAAGGAGCTTACCACTACCTCGTATCTAGTTTGTATGTTGACTTCTACAAAACACGAAATACTTCCTACATAAACATATAACACATAACCCGAGTCTCACGTATACAGTGGATACATATATAAAGTGGTCGTATTAATTACAGATACAGGTTTATAAGTACCTAAAGCTCAGAATCAAGCAAATCACCCAGTCGGATGAAGTGCCACGTTACATGTAACCGTAGATCTTAGCATGGAGTCACTTCAGTATTCAAGCGAACTGACTGATGCAACCCCATTGCTCAAGGTCACAGACTCTTGCCGGTTTGGAGTGTAGGTTTCATAGATGCTGTCTGAGGATTTCTGTATCTGACCCGAGTTAAGAAGCTTGAACCCATGTTTCCCCACTTGCTGCACCTCTTGCGGCGACAGTATTCTAATGCACCATACCCTGCTCACAAACTCCCTGTTCACAGGATAGATATCAGACCGTAAAATATCACTTTCAACGTGTTTTTGTAGTTTTAAGTTGTAATATCGCGGTAGGTGTTTGTAAATAAGTAAAAGGGGAGAACTTACGGCCAAGGGTCGTCGCCAAGGAGACGAACGTCATTCTCCCGGTTAACAAATACAAGCTGCCAGCCTGATCTTATAGGGTCCTCCAGTTGACCTTCAAGCCCAAACATTTGACCAAGTTCACTTCTCAGCTCATTATAGCTGCTGAATTTACCTATATCGAGTGAGAACCCAGAACACCCCGACTTATAAACCTGTTGTTAAAACAATACGAAAAACCGACATCAACTAACCATAAACGGATACTAAACACTGTTACAACGATACATGTGATAAGAAAGATCTACCTTGACAATGGTGCTGGTGGATGGGTTAGTTTGACCTGCATTTTCAGGAGGCTGCAGGAAACCCGACTCATCGAGACAACTTGAGGCTGTAATAGTTGGATTCATTGAAAACGTGTTTCCTGTGTTACTCATGCTATAACGGGAAGAAGTCATCGGCATAGTCAATGAATCAATATCACTACCTTGCATAAAAAGATTCGAGTTATCTATGTTAACTCCAAGTAAAAGATTACTCTGAGGATCATTGGTCGGTTCTTGACCTATTGAGCACTCTCTTCCTGGGAACGGTGGTAAGGAAACTGCGTTTTGTGAAAGATTAGTGTTCTGAGAAAGGTTTGCGTGTGACGGTGGGCCCATCTGTTCGACTTGGTGAAGAAGAGGCTGTGATGCACCAGACACGAGAAGTGGGTCAACCGCTACCCGTTTTGCAGGCCAACCAGTGGAAGTTAACATAGAGGTGGACCGAGGCATGTTAAGAAGATGTGAAGGTTCATCATGAGAAAACGAGCCTAAAAGACTCGCAGGATTCCTGTTTGAATCAGAAAAGTTTTGATTTTGGATTGAAGATGTCATGGGGAGTAGAGTTTGCTGTTGATTGTTAAACGAGTTCTGGTGGTTCAGTTGTTGTGAAAGAAGATGAGGCTCTTGATGTGAAGTAGGTTGGTTTTCGGGAACGAAAGTAGGTTGAGATTGGTGCACCATCTGAGCTGAGACCAGCCCAACCGACCCCGAACCTGTTGGAACCATTTGGTGTTGTTGGAATTGTAGAAGTGACGGGTTTGATGGTTTTAAAGAATCCATAGTCCTCATCTCCTGCAATGCGGCTGCAGCCATGGCTTGGTAAATATTGGTTTGCATACCGAGCATGCCCGCATCGAGCCGCGGTTGCAGCCATGGTGAACCACCTAGTCCCTGAAAGTTGAGAGATTGCATCCCACGATCACAGGGGTCTCCCCGGAGCCACATTATTGGCGAGTTCATTCCTAAATCCTCTTCTTTTATCCCTAAGTCCAACAAACAAAACATATTTATCATATTAAAATTTGAAAAGTGACAAGAAAAACCCGTTTTTAGTTTAGAAAATTACCACTAAATGACGGAAGCCCAGATGGCCATGGTCGCTTGAGTCTGAGGGGGAATTGAGAAGGGTACATCGGGAATGTGGTTAGGGGTTCAATCTCCCATAGTGAAACCCGAGGTTGTCTCTCCCCAGCTGTTGACTCATCCCACCCAACCTTGACGGACCGCCAGTGTGAGTTGGGCCAACGAGCTGGGTCCAGGTCACTAATGCCAGTGATGGTGCCCATATAGCTGGAACAAGTACACTGTTAGTAAAACACACACACCACAAAAAGGGCAAAAGTTACAGGAAAATAAGGTTTCTTTAAACATACCGACGGACACTTGATTCTTCAGTTTCAAACAGCATTCGAAAACGCATGCCAACAGAAACACGTGTATGATACACGGCTTTAACATACTTAGCAAGAGGTATGACAAATTCTGATGGACTTGCCCTGTAGAGAAACTTGAATTTAGTGAATGTAAGGTTTCATTGGATTGGATTTTTATTAATTAAATAAATGAAAGAAATACCTTGGATTATAAAAGATGGTGAAACGGCTATTAGTTGCTGCAGCATGTGCAGCTGCAGCAAGAAGCCCGAGGTGCATGCTGTCACTGGATAAAACCGAAGAAGGCATAACGGTTTGAGGTCGATTTGCACGTCGGATTCCTAACAGCAACTGGTTTTTCTCATTCCTGTGTAAATATAATACTCACTTAATATAATCAATAATCTTCATTTTTGTATCCAATCAATTATGCTACAATCTTACTTGTTAAGATTGAAATGCATTAAATGATATATATAAACTGCTTACCATATGAATAAGACGGAATCACCTGCAACGAGTCTTTTTGCACTTACAAAAACACTCCAACCAGTTGTGAGAAGATGTCTTTTTGGCTGCCCTGAAATAGTGAACAAAATATATCAAAGATCCGGGCTTTTCAAAATATTAATGGCAAAGATTAGACTTTTTAATTTACACAAAATTTCAAATGTTAAACAATCGACTTCCGGTGTAATTTTAGCAGGTTGTCATTTATTTACTCTTGCAAAAGGGTACCCATAAAAGAACAGTTAACATATTTATGATACTAATCGAGTTGCAAGCCTACCACGAAATATGTGTCTAAATTTCCATTCATTATCATGTAGATCTCTCGCGATCAATTCTTGAGCCGGAGGTTGCTGTGAGAAGTCCTGTGAATCAAAACAAAATTAATCACGTTAGTTAAAATATAGAGGTGACTAATTGTATGGGCGAGGCGGTCTGAGTAACATGTCAAAATATATATAAATGATTAGTGACAAATTTGATTACAAAATTAGGATGATTACAAAAACATTTAGGCTTGATGAAACACATCAAGATTTAAGCTTGATGAAATGCAACACATCATACAGACTTTATTCTATTTCATTTTTAAATTTTGTTTGGGACGTGTTCTGGCTTACCAACGGAGGAAATACTTTCTCAGCTGCACGACGAGGAACTGAAAATCCACCGTGAGTGCTTGTGTCACTTGCAGTCAACGTTTTACAAAAATAATTTGTTGGTTGTTTGCTTGCGGCACCCAAATCTGCAGGAAGAAATGCCTCTTTCTGCTCTTCCTATGTATATCACAAAAAAGGTTAAAAGATGATATCAAAAGAAAATTTTTATTAAGCCTCCACACATTCATAAAATGATTAAAAGGGAAGAACATACAGAGCTCAGTGGTTGCAAAGTCATCTGAGCATAAACCTCATCAGTCTCCGCATCTGCCTGATGACAATTTTTGAGACAGACAATGAAGATATAGAAAAAAGATACGAGCAAGAAGCTGGAAATAAAAAAGAAACAAAAATGCTTATAAAAGATCGTTTATGAGTGCTCACATGCATAGTCACATTGTGAAGTTGGCAAATGAGTTGTGGAGGTAAGCTTGGATAATTAGGAGTATGAGCATCGACTTCCTTGTTTGTTGATGCAGCAACCTACATGAGATGCAATCAGAAATAACCCAAGCGATATGGAACAAAAGGATTTGAGTAAAGTTATATGAAGGGTTTGCAAATTGAACTCCATTGTTTCACTTGGATTATATCTAGAGGTGTCAAAACAGGCGGGTTCGGGTCAAAACGGATAGGTTTTCAATGGTCCAAAATGGGTGGGATTGGGCCGACTCGAAGCAAAATTTCATCCAAACTTTTAAATTTTGTCATATAAAGTTAAGTGTTGTTTATACTATTCCAATCACTCTATGTTTTGAACAAACCGATTTCAAAGGTTTAATGCTTTAAAAAAAACTTAGCTGCCTTTCAACCCGTTTGACATGTTTCATTTTAAGCTACTTTTCTATTTTGACGTTACCTATATGACTTGCTAGAGATAAAACATAACCAGAATCAACCGATTCATAAGCAAATAGATTGAAACAAAACCTAAAACGGATCAAATAAAGTCCGCCAAAATTAACCTGCTCACTGTGACCCTGTGGGAAGTAAACCACACGACTTCCAACCGTGGGAAGGGAAACAAGAGGACCAGCACAAGCATGCCAAAGTTCAGAGTTCAAACATCTCCTTTCCCCTGCAAGCAGAATAACTTATAAAAAAAACAGCTATTAACACAACTAAGAATCCTTAACTTGTATAATGGTGATCAAATTGGCCTAACAACCTCTAGATAACTTAAAAATCATGATGGGAGTTATAACAGAGATCAGATACCAAGTATTTATTAGAGTGTTCTTATTCTAGCTCAGAACTAATGTGGGATGGGTTGCTACTATAACCGAATCTCGCATCAGTAGATGCAGTTTAACCAACATGATCAAAAACCAACCACAAATACATAAACTAACACTAATCATCATACATAATACACATAAACAATATATACTGATAGCATATATGATCAAAGTGAAAAAGAACAGACCTTCAGGCAACTGCTGACCGAAACCAACAGCAGAGAGCTTCATTCTCACAGCTTCAAGCAACGAAACTACTATAAACAATCAAGAATCTCAACAGTTAACCACCCCCAGAAAAGGACCACTTTTCCTTTCAAGATTAATGATTCTTGCTTCTTTTCAACAATCCATACAACAAACCCCACTATTCCACTAGATTTTCAACCGAAACCAGTGGTACTACAAAACAAAAATGATTTCCACTTCATTCGATCTTAATATTCCCAACCCAAACCCCCAAATAACACCAAAAATTAACTGCAAACAGCTTCATCTAGCAATAATCTTGTTTTCTTCTTTTCGTAACAAACCCACCACCAAATTTAGCCAAGAATCACATCAATAAGCTCAAATAGCTACAACAAGCACTTCAGATCTTAGCCCCAGAAAAAAGCCCTAATCTTGGAGCTTTTTGTAATCTTCAAACTTACATAAACTGAAACTCTATACAACACCCAGATCTTGTTCATCAAGATTCACATATTCAGTTCAAAAGTGAGCATCTTTACACCCAAAACAGTTAAATAACAATGGGTTTCTTCAATTGAATACCAAGATTTGTAGATAGAAGCACCTAGATGCTAAATCTGCATACTGTTTACTCTGATTGTGTGTTTTTGTGGTAAAGATTGAATGAGATCAAAGCTGGAGATTTAGGGTTCTTCAACAGTATTCCAGTAATGGAAATGGCTCACAGTTCCATTGCTGCTATTTTGCTGCTGCTTTACTGGCTTACTGCTACTAGTACAAGTACTCTCTTGCTTGTTATTTTATATTTTCTTTTTTTCTTTTCTTTATCTGCCCCCAATCAATCATCAAATATAGCCATTGAACTTTTTCTTGACCCAACTCTTCACTAAAATATAGAGTTTGTATGTTAGGACAGAATAAGAAGGTTTTTATTATTAAAAACAACGCTCACATATTAAAACAATACGAAACAATATGGAGTTAAACAAGTTTAAAGTTTGAGCTTAACAGATTTTGTATGTTATACAGAGTGACACAATTAAATCTATATCTAGATAGGTTAAACGGTTGTCAACCTTTTAATAACATGTTTATATTTTTGTATGGGAAATAGAATATGTGCCTTAGTAAACTTTAACCCTATCATGTTATGTATTTAGTTAAGGCTTTTATGTTTTTTTTTAAATATGATTATTATATTAAGTTTTATGTGTTAATTATAACTTTTATGGATTTTTGACAACTTTTATTTCACTAAATATGTTGATATTGATCATGTCCATAAACAAGTCGCATCGTGCAACATGTTTCTAGACAGACTCGTGTTCATGTTTGAAAAATATAACACAATTAGTGTTCGTGTCGTATTCGTGTCTTGCCACTCGGATAATTGTATCTAGTCATGTCATGTCTAACTTATTATGTCAGCCCTAACTCTTGTTCTTAAATTATACCAAATCCTAAACTACCACATGTCAATCTTAAACTATCTCATATCACGATTTAACTATAGTATTCTTCTAAAAGTATTTGACCCTTACCGTTGGGCTACAAAACCAAGCGGCAAATGCTACCTTTCAATTGTACCAAATAAAAAAAAAGCAACAAATTTAAATACTAACTCTAATTTTTGTAATGAGATTGAGTATTAAGACTAACCTTTTACTATAATTTAACTGAAAAGTTAACAAAAAATCACCTTTATACATCACTTTGCCGAAACTACAAGAACCATGTGCAATTAACTCTAAAATATACAAACATAACACACTTAATTTTCAAAAATAATTCAATAAGAATGAACAAATTTGAGAAATGTACATTCCTTGTAAATGAAATCACATAATATATGATGACGTACAAATAGGGTGCTATTGATTACAAAACTAAAAATTAAAATTAACACTCTGTGAATTTTTAGCATAAATTACTATTGACTAACATGTTATAATTTACATTATTAAAATACAATTTACCAAGAATAAAAACAAAATTAAAAAATTATTCATGATTGCTTATGAAAATATATGATATAAAAAAGGCGTTGAACAGACCATGTATGTTAAATTTATCTTTATAAGTAAAAATAGTGACAAAGGTGCATCGTAAGCAAAAATAACATGGAATGAGATATGTTTAGCCTAACTGCGTAAAAGTATAATAAAATGTTTGAGGATGTATTATTGAATCAAAAATATAAAACAATATTTTAAAATTGAAATAATTTTGTTGGTTATGTTGTTCGATTAGGGAGTCGGATATTTTTCTTACCCAGAATCTAGAGTTGGATTGGACTCTATTGTCATCTTAAAGTCGTCAAAAACATTTAAAGTGTTTATCTTTTAATATAAAATAATGACTTTTCTTATTGCAATAATGCAATTCATATTTAAGGCCGTTTAATTGATGAATAAAATCATTATCAGATTACGGAACTAAAGATATTTTGACCAACTTTAATCGATACTTTGTACGAAAATAATATTTAATTTAATACAGTGCTAAGCAAAAACTTATACAGCACTTTTTCTTTGTGTAACAATATTTAAAAATAAAATAAAAAAAACCCTGAAACTCCAATTGCTTACTTCCTATCTTATACAGCACTTTTTCATTTTACTAATTTAAATTGTCTATAATATTTCCTACATTATGAGTTTTCTAAGAATAATTCTATAAGTAATTAAGATTAGCATATGTAACCTGGATGTCTTTTTTGTTAATTTTAGCTTTGTTGTTCCATCAATAGTTAACATTCTTGCAAAGCGTTTAAAATTTTTACTTTATTCATTATATATTTATTAATCTTTATGCATAAAAGACCAGAAAACGATGAAAATTTGTTATTCAATAAAAAAGGGAAAATTACCAAAATAATCGTTTGACCAAATCGAATTACTAAAATAACCGGTCAAAATTAAAGTTTATAAAAAAACAACCAATCGGAGCCCGCCACGTGTCATCCCTCGCTGACGTGGCGAGGGATTATGGGAATCCCTCGCCCAAAAAAGCGTGCCCGGCGAGGATCTAGCATAATCCCTCGCCCACGTGTACCCCTCGCTGACGTGTCTTTGATCCCTCGCTGAGTCAGCGAGGGATTATGAAAATCCCTCGCCCATAATTACGAAAATACCCCCCCTCGCCCATAATTAAAAAATTATTTTTTAATCAAAAAAATCTGAAATTTTTAATTATTTATTGTTTTTTAAATATTTAAAAGTTTAATTTAATTTATTTTGCCTTATATAATACAATGTTTACCCTTAACATTATGAAAACTTACATTTAAATATGTGTTATAACTTTAAAATATTCATTATATTTTTATTTCATCACTGGCTAATAACATCTAAAAATAAAATATTCATAAAACTAATAGTTTTGATATGTATTATTTATTCCACCCATGTAATACATAATCTCTAACATAGTCATCAAAAAAATCAAATATTCATAAAATTACTGCCATTAAAATAGTATTTTAGTAACTAGATTTGTTAAGAATAATTATTATCATTTAAAATATTTAAAACATCAATTTATTTATAAAATATAACAAATTATTTTAATTTTAATACAAAAGTTTTATTAGTCGTTTTAACTTTATCCAATATAATAAAACTTTTGAAGTGAAATTAAAACAACATATAAAGCTTTTGAAGGTATATTGATTTTTTTAGTTTTTTAAAGGAAAATAATTTCTTTAATCAAACCTTAGGGAACAAAATTAAAATTAACTCTATATATTTTATATCAATTCTTTGCTTGTGTTGTGTTTAGCATTTAAGTTTTTATTTGTTTATTTCTTTTGAAGTTTCATATAAATTTTAATGGTCGCTCGTTCGATCGGTCGAACCTAATGACATCATAGATATGTAAATTTAAAAAAATACATGTATAAAATACTTTTTTGTGTAGATTTATTATTTTAACAAAATTTAGAAACTTAATCTCAAAGTAAAATTCCAAAGAAAAAAATTTAAATATTAAAATTTGGCTGTCCAGAAACAACAAATGTTATGATTCTTTTTTATTTTATCTGAAACTAAAAGTAACATACTATTTGTTATTTAATATTTTTTATTTTTAAAAATTTTTTCACTTTTTATTTGTTGTTATATATGTCCTCTTTCATAGTTAGTATATAAAAAGGATAAAATAAAGAACTAACAAATTCTTTTAAAAGTTTTAAAAAAATAACAATAATATAATTCTTCTTTGGTATTTTTACACAATATCCTTTATTTTAACTTCTATTATTATTAATACAAATTTATATGTTTTTGTTAAGCGCTAGATTCTCATAATGGTTTGCAAATTATTTTGTAACTTTTAAATAGTATATAGTTTTTATTATTGTTTTAAAGATGGTTATTTATTTTCATAACCAAGTGTTAAAAATCAAAAGTGGAGGTGGGTAAAAGTGAAATAAAAGAAAGAATAAGGGTAGAGGTTCAATCGCTGACGTGGGCGAGGTATTCGGGACCCTCGCTGACGTGGGCGAGGTAGGGGTCCAATCCCTCGCTTGGAGAAGTGTTCCCTCGCTGACGTGGGCGAGGGATGGGTCAAATCCCTCGCTTGGAGAAGTGTGCCATCGCTGACGTGGGCGAGGGATGGGTCAAATCCCTCGCCTAGGATAGCGGACCCCTCGCTTTTTATTTTTATTTTTTTTAAAAAACACAATATACACGTGGACGAGATACGGACACGTAGGCGAGGCAATTTAATCCACATGGGCGAGGTTTCATGAATTTTCTCGCCCATGGCGAGGGTCAAAGTCAAAAGTTCGTTTTCGTAATTTGAATAATCAATGGTTATTTTCGTAAATTGAGTTGGTCAATTGGTTATTTTTGTAATTTTCCCTAAAAAATATATTAATAAGAAATAGCTATTACCAACACATAATTCTTAGGGTCACGTCAACGGAGTATGCTCAAATAGTGGAATTGCATCAAACGTCAATTCATTTTATCTTTTCCTATATCAAATTGTAATACAAGATTATATAATTGGTAGTTAACAATCCTTTTCGTATCTTTGAAATAATAAAAGAATCACGAAATTAGTTTTCATGTATCATATAGATATTTTTTAGAGGAAATTCCTAACATTTCACTACTTTGTTCCATCAATGGCCGCCGAATTTCACATGTGTCTTAAAGGATTATATACACCCGTATTATAAATGTTTTTTCTTGTATTTGAAGGCTTCTTCTCGTATATAAAGGACATTGGTTTGTATTTTAAAGGATTCTACTTGTGTTTGTGAGGTCAGACGTCCATGCTTGTGAGTTCAGACGCCTGTGTTTGTGAGTTTGGGCGAACATGTTTGTGAGTTCGAAAACCGTGTTTTGGGTTTGGCCATCCGTGTTTAGGGTCGACGCCTGTGTTTTGTTGTCACAATCTGTGATGTTTTAGGGTTGGACGCCCTTGTTGGTATTTTAAGGTCGGTTGTTCATGTTTAGGAGATATTTTGTGAAATGAAAAGGACAAAGCGGTTTTTTAAAGTAAAACACTGGTCAAACTGATATTTTATGGATTTCTCTTGTTTTTATTGTCATGAGTACATTTCATGCTAATTGTGTATCTACTTTCGCTTCTTATTAGCATGCTTGTTATGTTGCGTTGTGTGTGTGTATATATATGATCAGGATCATTAAAAACCCACTTTTTATTTTCAAGAACCAAAATAATAATTTATTTACATAAATATAAATTAAGTAACGTGATTCATTAACTGTTTTACATATGTGTATATCATACATAAATAGTAAACTATGTAAAACAACTAAATATCATCAGTCTTAACTTTATTTATGTAAAACAATGGTTTCTAATATACATTTATGTAAATCAATGGTTCTTTTGGTTCTAAAACTAAAACGTGGTTCCGTAATATCATTACACATGTGTAATACCGAATTCACACATGTGTGAAACAGAATTCACACATGTGTAAAATTTGACACATGTGCGAATTCTGTTTTACACAGTGTGAATCTTGTTTTACACATGTCTAAATCCAGTTTTACACATGTATAAAACGACGTTTGTAAAAAAAACAAGTTTTTTTCTTATAATTTTTTTATTTTTGTATGAGAGTGGAAAAGGAGAAAAACATTTTTGTTTTTTATTTATCTTATTTTTATGTTATTTTTCGTTTTATGCTTTTTTATTATGTTTTTGTTATTTACATTTTTTGTATTGAAAACTTGTTCCTCATATTGGTTACTAGAGTTCTCACAAAAATAACATAGTTCTCATTTGAACCATCCCTTATATATATGTGTGTGTGTGAGTGTATATATATATATATATATATATATATATATATATATATATATATATATATATATATATATATTATGTAAGTGCTACAATGAAAAGGAAATTTGTATTTTAATAATGCAAAATATAACTTTTTGACCGATAATAATTCAGACTATAAGTTTGACCAATAATAATCCTAACTTTTTGTTTTAATTAATAAGGAGAATCCTAGTAGCATAGTTATTATCGATTTACACTCGACTTTCACTCATATTTCACTCCATTTCGTTGTATGTTTCCTTGTTTAATTCATAATCATTATCGTGAATAAAATCGAGTGAAAATCAAATATAAATAAAGGAATGATTACGGTAGTAGGATTACCCTCAAGAACAAAAATGATAATACGAATTGTTATTGGACAAATTGATACCATGGATTATTATTGGTCAATAAGTCATAGTTTGGATTATTAAAATCCAATTTATCAAATAAAAATAAACATGTAAAGCATGATGTATATTAGTAAGTATAACCATTAAAATTAAATGAAGATAGTGTCTTCTTTTATATATATATATATATATATATATATATATATATATATATATATATATATATTCTAATAAGATAGTAACTAAGAGAGACACGTGATTGTATCATATTTCTCATCACCAAAATTTTTCCGCTTCTCTATTATATTAAATATTTATATTAATTACTAGTTATATATTTGATTTTTCTAGATTAAAAATAGTTTTTTAACAAATAAAGAAAAATATCTTTTCATTAAAGTTATTTCCAAGGAAAAAAATTTTATAAAATGAAAAATGTTCTAAATAATCTAAATTGTTGTGCCTTTTAAATGTAAATTTTGTATAAACCAAAAATAATTATAATGAGGAGTTATAATAAGGAAATTTTAAACATGACATTACATATTAATCGTATCTTATCTTATAATATTGTTTTATACATACATATATATATATATATATATATATATATATATAAATTCTTGTTAATCTTTATATAAATTGTTAGAAAGTATGAAAACCAAATATATAATGGTAGTAAACTATCTAGCATAACATTGCCTCCATAAATAATATAGGTTCATGTGTGTATATATATATATATATATATTTGTAAGTATAACTTTTTTGTATTACAAAATATTTAAAACCAGCATTTGAAAGTTTAGCATAACATTGCGTCCATGAATATATGTTCATACCTATGTATTATTAATACAATATAGTGGGTTTTTGTCATGTTTGATTTGTGACATGTACATTAAGATCGATAAGGTTTAATGATACGTCCAACAATTTCATGTGATCAAGAATTTGATGTTGCATCAAATTTGTAGTTAAAATGGTAACAATAATTGAAACCAACATTATAACAATAAAGCAATTTGGGTGCTAAAGCTTTAAGGTTTTTATTGGCTTCAAGCTTATCATGTGATAGATAAACCATGAAAAAACATTATCTGCATGTATATCCCAATAAAGCCATTTAATTTGGAATAAAGTAGTTTACAACTTTACATTAAACTTTGGAAGCCTATTGCATTATGGTTAATGTAAGACTTTTGAATACATGATCTTTTTGTTGATAGCACTTTTATATTATTAAATGAACAGAAATATTATACCTACGTCCTCTTTTATAGGTTTTTAATCTAACAGGTGTCGTCAAATCTTGAAAGTTAAAATACTAGAATTTAAACTATACAAATAAATAAACGTGTGAACTAATAAAGTATATATGATTCGCATATTTTACTATTAAAACGAAGTCAATTAAAATCAACAAAATTCAAGAGTCAAGATGAGGACTTTAGACAAAGGAATCCAAATATGATAGATTGAGCAAATCACTCGTATGTATACGTAAAAAATCATAATACGACAACGTATATTGTTGTGTAAATAAAAAAGAATTGTTATGTAAATTATTTGTTGTTTAAACGAAAATTGTTAACCAAACATCACATAACAACTAGATACACACGTTGTGTGCTTGTAGTTTGGTTAATTGGGTTTGTTCACGGGTCATACGAGTCACCGGTCAAAGAAATAGGTTATTATGACTTGGTATTTGGTTTCTGTTCAATAGGTAGTGGCCGAAATAAATGGATTTAATTACCTACATTTAAAGAGTAGCTTGAATTATTCTTTGTTTGACTCCACATTTTATGGTGGAAATTTATACCCGTTGGTTTCTTCGAGTCTATGTAGGCTATATGTAGGCCCTTTTGTTTAATGAAAAGTTATGTTATCTTTTTTCACTCTTTTTACTTTCTAGATCTATTCATATATACATATAAGTTACATGAGTGTGTGTTGTTGAGAGTCTGAAGTAAGGGATCTCAACCAACATTTGTTATTCACTAAATGACATCACATACCCATAACTTGATTCCTACTGATCTCAACTTCTAAGGCAACTTAAAAACCAATCATGTTTGACAATTAAAGAACATAATTAACAAATATCAAATCTCCAAATGAATATAAAGAAGTCTAACCTTATCATCTGAAGTATATTGAATCAGGTGTGTATTTTCAATATTAAAAATTCAAGATTGAAACAATACAAGTCTCGTAAACGAACCAAATAAACAAAACATAAAAGATCAAGTCAACATCATGTGGTCCTGCCACAACAAGCAGATCATGACTCAAAACAATCATTTGATGGTCAATACAAACTTTAAATTATTTTTGGTGGGCTGAAATCCAAATTTATGTCTATATACTCTTATCTGTTCATAAACCAGTCACGTTACGTCACAGGATGCCTTAATTCAAATAGCTCTTGATGCGCAATCATATTATCGTTTAATTAATAAAAACCTAGTTATTCATATCACATCTTAAATCCAAATTTATTAACAATGTTTCAAAAAAATAAAATAAATTGTTGTCCTTTTTACACTAGGAAAATGCTTCTTAATTTAGAAAATGGGAGATGAAAATAAAAACAATTAAGTACTCTTCTTTGGTTTCTGAGATTCTTACAATTCGGATCTAGGTCCCATAGAATGTTGACAACCCCACGAGGGAATAGGAACATAAATGCGTGTGTTTGAATACTATATTACCCCCTCCCTACTTCACCACATATATATAATTAACTCGTAAACACACTTCACCATATAAATATAAATATACGCACTACATTAAATTTTGTTGTATACACACACACATTACAATAAGTTTTATGGATTTTATGCATTTTTTAGAATTCATGCAAGAATACGGAGAACTTACCACATATATACATGTGTAAACGGATCACAATTATAATACATAGATATAACAGGCTTTGTTATATATGTATAACAAAACTAAATGTCCAAATAATAATAAAGTTTAATCTATTTGCAACAAGATCGATGTTGAAGGTTTTGAGATTATCTTGGGAAAAAACAACATTTACTTTATAATTTTACTTAGTTTAAAGTTTGAACACAATGATTTAAATCCATTAAACATGCATAACGGCAAAAACTTTAAATTTTTATCAAGTGTTTAATAACGTTATTGTATAAAAATCAACAATGAGTCACTTTATTTTCTCAAAAACTTTATGTTTCATCAAGTTCATTTTGTTGGATTTGACACAAATGAGATTGATTATATATGCATATGTAAATTAGATGATATATAAAATAATTTTAATGGTTAAATTATCCTAATAAAAGAATTAAACAATTAAATAACCTCTATATATCTTATCTCTAAAATAATCTAATGTGCTTAGAGAAAATCATTAAATAAACTTTGAGTCAAAGTAAATATTGAATTTTAGCCTTTTTATTTACTATCCGGTGTGTAGATAATTCATATTTTATTTTTTATTTTTAACCTTCTAATTTAGCAGAAAAAATACACATGGCCGTAAAATTTGTTCATTTTGTTAAAATCTCTCACATCACATTCTTTTTTATTTCTAATAAATTAAATAATTCTTGTTTATTTATTTTTTATTGCTTTTTATCTTTCCTTCACACGTAAAAATATAAGAAATAAATACAAGGGATGAATATGAGTTGAAAATATAAAGATTGAGAAGTCAGTCCATATAATTGATACTTATTTTAAAAATTGGGATGGCATGTTTAATTAACCAAAAACCATATATTTTTTCTTAAATTATATGGATATAGTGAGTTTAGAGATATACTTTTAGGGGACAACTCACATACTTACTTAAAAACCATATATTTTTCCTTAAAAATTGGGATGGCATGTTTAATTAACCAAAAACCATATATTTTTCCTTAAATTATATTTTTCCTTAAAGCAAAACTTTTCCTTAAAAATTGGGATGGCATGTTTAATTAACCAAAAACCATATATTTTCCTTAAATTATATTTTTCCTTAAAGCAAAACTTTTGATAGTTTTCCTTTGTAAACATGGTAAAATATAAAAACTAATAATATCATCTTTTTCATAAAGGGACAACTCACATACTTACTTAAATACTAATAATTTCAAATCATAACTAATTTATGTAAATAGACAAGTCTTCAAAGGCATACTCAACACTCTTAACTTTAACTATTCAACCAATCCCACACAAGTCACAAGTCAACTAACTTGTTTTTATAATTTTGTATAGATTACGCGGGAGATAATATTAGTGTGAGAAAGAAAGAGTCAAACAGTAAGAATCTGTACAATCTTGAACTCTGTGCTTCCAACTCTTGTACCATGCAACCAACTCACAATCATTATACATACATACAAATATATGTATACACACTTCACACACATACATGATACATCACCTACTTCTCATCAAATTCATCACAAAATCCCACTACAGATCTCCACTCATACACCCTCAAATCAACTCATCGATCATATATTCATATCAATGGATTTCATTAGGGTTTTCACGAACATCATCTTCTTCCTCATCTTCACACTGTCACTCGCCACCGCTTCCACCACCGCAGCACCACCATCTCCGCCGGAAAACCTCGCCGGAATCAAGAACCAGAAAACGACGTCGTCTCTCTTCTTGAGTTACAGTAAAGACAGTGAAAGAAGACGACGGATTATTATCACTAACATGAAGAAAAGAAGAACAATGAAGATGAAGAACATCAAGAATAATAATATTAAAGGTGAATTTGAATGGGATAATAATAGGGTTTTCTCTGCGATGCTTCCGAAGGGTAATGTGCCACCTTCTGGTTCATCTTCTTGCCATAATGATTACCCGAATTCGATCGCCAGTATCTGCGCTTT
Source organism: Flaveria ramosissima (assembly GCA_025215565.1). NCBI lineage: Eukaryota > Viridiplantae > Streptophyta > Magnoliopsida > Asterales > Asteraceae > Flaveria > Flaveria ramosissima. Next base: position 4,765,622 of record CM046039.1, read on the forward strand.
CTCGAGACATAAAACTCAAACGATCGAAAATGAGCCATGATCGATCGTTTGAGTGATGTTAGAAAGTTTTTTTGATAGTTCTTTGTGTGCGCAATCTGTTGATCAAATTTTTTTGTTTAACAGATTGCGCACTTATATGTTTTTTTTTTGTTTTGGATTCGGGTTTTGGATGCAATTCTTGTTGCGAGTATAAGTATAGTAAAAGGGTATTGATTGATTAATGAGCTTTGTGTATTTTGAAGTGGAGCATTGTCTTTTTGGATGTAAATTGAGAAGATGATATTAAAAAGTTGGAATATTTCAGAAGTATGAGAGTAATCAAAGATACTGTTTAATGTTAAGGGTTGGGGTGTTTTGTAGAAATGTAAGTTAGCAAAACTGATTTACGTTTTGGTTATATTGGGTGGTGTAAGAGTATAAATAATTAAATTTGGAAAGGATAAGGTGTAAATTGCATACAACTAGTTTATGTCTGACTTACAGAGACGCCGATGGGGCTACCAATTGTGTATGTATTTGTAGTTGTAATTTACGGTTATACTTTTTAAAAATGGATGTAATATAAGAATAATAAAATACCATTGGCCTTATACCCTAAGCAAATGCAAAAAAGTCTTTTATATAAAAACAACAAAAAAATTATATAAAAATTACTAACATTAAACGACGAGGGGTCAACCAAACATAAATAATGCAAGATAAAAAGCCAGAAAAAAGTTAACAAAAATAAATTACAAAAATATATATCCAGAATAAAAGGGGGGGGGGGGGGGGGGGGGGGGGGTTAACTTGCGATGACTTACCACTAAGCTTGCCATCCTTCTTTTGTTTAATGTGCTCTCCATATATATAAAACACAATAAAAAAACGTAAAAAAAACTTAACGGTCCAACAGAAGCATGTTTTGACACATATATGACAGAAACAACCATCGGTAAATTAGTACTATTCACTACATTTTCACTACAATTTTAAATATAATAGCTATGATATCAATGCACATTTTTATTTGTTTATATTCCGTCATTTTTAGAAGAATATCATTTAAATTATCGGAATAAATAATATGATAAAAGATAATACGAGGCTAGCCCGTTTGATAAATACTTAAATCTCTAAAAAAAGATCCGCAGTTCAAACACATTCATAGTATATTATAACGTGACAAAAATGTTTCTATCGTCATTTCTGCATTCATGACTTAATCCGAACCACATAACCATACGGGCACACGAATGGTTCGAATCACCCAGACCTGTTACGAGCCAAGGCGCACCAGCACGAACCATAATCAACCTCGGCTCGAGCAGTTATCACGTATCACTGTATCAGAAACCCCAATAATCTTTCAAGTCTCCTCATCGCGAGTTGACTTTCGATCACCCAAAAGTCCACCATACGTCACCCCAATTCTCCTATCTCTTCACTAGATTCCATCTTCCTTCATCAACGGATTCTTCACGTTCATACATACTGTAACAGATCTGGAATCTCAAACCCTAGCTCATTTTCCTTTAAATTTTCGCCATCGGTTGACATTTGAATGTCTTCCAACACACTGCCGTACTCCGTCAAAGACTTGCAATACGATAACGCCAAGTTTCGTCGACGATCATCGTTTCAGGTATGTATGTTTGTTTGTTTGTTACTCGGATCTATGACTTTGTTAACATCAGTTTTCAGCGGTTTATTTGGATCGCAATTAATAATTTCGATAGAATTGAATGTATTGGTGTTTATGTTGTAAGTACTGTGCATAATGACCTGTGATTGTGGATTCATGAGTACAATTCAGGATCCAGATATTAAATATGAATTGAATTGTAGATTTTCTTTCACATTCCTGGAACAGTCGGATAACACAAAAAGTAAGGATTGTTCATTGTAGTGATGCATAAACCAAAATAAAATAAAATAGTGATATTAGTCACAGGAACATTACCTTGTCTTATTAGTGGTTCTATAAGCTGGTAGGAGGTATTAGCTTAAACATCCTTTTGTTAATGTGGATTTTAACATTTAGGAGATCAATTAATTCATATGTAGCTGATGATCTCTTGGCCTACTGGTTCAAGGGGGAGGTGGGAGGTTTTGCGGTTTGCCTCTCTTGGAGGTCCAAGGTTCAAACCTTGGCATTGGTGAATTAATACTAACTTGGTGTTACTAACTTATAACTACTAACCAACCGTTAAAACAAAAAATTAATTATATGTATTATGTGCTCATAACTAATGCATAAGCGCACGCTAATTGTAGTGGAGGCGTACTTGCAAACTACATCAACTTCCTAGTTTGTGATACCGAATTTTTTGGTTAAACATATATCTTTTGGCTATTAGGCATGGTAGATGACATATCGATGCCGTGCATTGCTGGCTAGTGCTAATCAATAGGAAACTGTTCTTTGGATTTTGGCTGAAGTCATATTAAATGATGAGCGAAGCCTGCCTGGTACCCAATGAAAGATTGAAGAGTAATATGTAGGTTGCTCATATGTGAAGTAATGCAAAATTGCTAATAGGTTTAAAGAAAATAGTCCACCATCTTGGTTTGTGACATTGTGTATCATATTGCTGGTGGTAAGAAGTTCTCATATCACTGAATTTGATAAAGACAATAGGTTTGGGTCAAAACCAGTGTTACAAGACGGCATAAGAATGGTGATATATACGGTTGAAGCGATGCAATTGAAAAATTAATGACCAAACTAATTGAAAGTGTAGACCAATGTAAAATAAATTAAAATGCAGTCTCTCATTCGTTTGGACGAAACTAGCTGCAAAAGACTGATGGGAGTAATAATTAGGTACATATGTTGTAAGGATATAGTCATGATATATGGATATTGGGATTCAGGGATTCTTTAAAATATGTAGATACGTAAGCTCCAAAACTGCAGTATGTGTTCGTACTCTTACTTTGTGTGTTTATATTACTCCAAACTGTCCAAAAATATAACACGCATTGTCTTGTTTTACGAGTAGGACCCAACTACGTTTTATGAACAAAACTCTAAATAATGAACAATATAGGTTTGATTGACTTTTGAGAGGTTTATATGGCTTTCTGTTGCTGAGATATTGAATTTTAATAAACTTGAACAAATCTAATTCAGCATAAAAGAATAGCTCTATCAATCCCTATTTGTAATTTTCCAATATGATATGACTGAATTAGTACTAAAACTAATTCTAATCCTTATAAAAATTATTACAGTTCTAATGAATAAAATGACATTACTACTTATCTAAATACTTTTCCCGTTTTACGTTATAAACTTAGTTATTTGTATTACAATTATTGTTTCTACTTTTGCATGTTATGAATTCTAATTTGCTTGTGAAAGAATTAAAGAAAGATCCAGCTTTCTAAATGAGTTTAATCTCTAGTCTCTACTCATTACTTTGTCTCTTTACACTGATTTGTAGTCGCATCCAATTCATGATTAATGGTTATCCCTTGTTTGTTCAGGTTATTTCACATACTTTCTTCCCCAAGAAAGTGAAGCGAGAATTCATGGCATGTAGCACTGGAAAGCTTCTGTCCTTATTAATGATCTGTGGTTTGACATACCTTATGCTCACTCATGCAAGTCCCATTAATTCAATAACCAATCATGCATCTAGTGTTGTTGGGTCTGAGGAGGGTGATAAGTCCATCATAAACGGTGGCATTGGATTGAAAAGACTGTTGAGACGGCCACCTAGGCTTCCACCTCGTTTGCTCTCTGATGAAGTAAATAATAGCAATAAATCGATGGCGAAACCAAAATCAAAATGGAGAGCTAGGCAAGCAAGTGTTCGGAAAGCATTTATCCATGCATGGTCTGGGTACAAAAACTATGCAATGGGTTATGATGAACTCATGCCACTAAGCAGAATGGGTGTGGATGGCTTAGGAGGTTTAGGGGCTACTGTTGTGGATGCTTTAGATACAGCCATGATAATGAAACTAGATGATGTTGTTTTTGAAGCAGGTTCTTGGATTGAAAAACATCTTCCAGAAAGAATTTCACATAAAGGTCAAGTTAATCTATTTGAAACAACCATACGTGTTGTTGGTGGGCTTTTGAGTGCTTATCATTTAAGTAGTTCAAATCCTACATACAAGGGACCAAGACCCTCTGTCTACTTAGAAAATGCTAAAAACTTGGCTGATCGTCTTTTAATAGCATTCACTTCAAGTCCAACTGCTATTCCATACAGTGATGTTGTCTTGCATGATAACACAGCACATGCCGCACCTGATGGTCTTAGCAGCACTTCAGAAGCTTCTACTTTACAACTTGAGTTTAATTATCTTAGTTTTCTTACTGGTGAGCCAAAGTACAGCTTTGAAGCAATGAAAGTTTTGGAACATATGAAGACTCTCCCAAAGGTTGAAGGACTTGTTCCTATCTACATCAGGTATGCACTTTATGTTGAGTATAAATTTTTAATTAAGAGCCAGCTTTATTGCACCATGACTGAAATACTGGTTGCTTTTCCTTTTATGCCAGCCCTTCATCTGGTGAATTTTCTGGAGGTAATATTAGATTAGGCTCTCGTGGAGACAGTTATTATGAATACCTTATCAAAGTGTGGCTTCAGCAGAGGGAAAGTAATTGGACATATTTGCATGACATGTATGTGGAGGCAATGAAGGGTGTAAAGCATCTTCTGGTTAAAAAGTCAAAGCCAAATGGGCTGGTTTTTGTTGGGGAGTTGCCTTCTGGTATTGATGGTGGCTTTAGTCCTAAAATGGATCATCTGGTAAGTCACATGTCTTCTGTTGGCCATTTTGTCCAAGAAATGGGATCTGTATGCAAACAATGGGGAGTTGTTTCTTCATTTTCATGTTGACAGGTTGTTTACTATCTAGGTTTTTTGAAACTTGTCAAAACTCAAAACAATGGGAATTTGTGGCAAATAAAGTACACAAATAACACAACCAAGATTTACATGAAGTAATGACTTTTTTTTTCTTTATTGTTATTGATAGTTTACGTGTCTGTGTACTACAAGATCGGGCTGCTTGAATTTATATGAATGTACAATATACTTTCACATGTTCAGGTTTGCTTCTTGCCTGGCACGCTTGCACTTGGAGCCACCAAAGGCATAACCAAGGCAAAGGCTATGAAAGAGAATTTGCTCACTTTTGAAGACCTTGAAAATCTAAAGCTGGCAGAAGATCTTGCTAAAACTTGTTTTGAGATGTATGCTGTCACATCTACCGGGCTGGCTCCTGAAATTGCTTATTTCAATTCGGAGGTTAGTTGTTATATATATATATATAATTTGTTTTTTTTAATATTTAAGTATTTCTTCAAATATCATTTTTATCTTTTTTGCATCTACTTCAATTAGGGCTACTCCGAGGAAAGTCTTGATGGAGGAAACAAAACTTCAGAGTATATACATGACATTGTTATCAAACATGCCGATCGACACAATCTCTTGCGTCCCGAAACTGTCGAATCATTGTTTATTCTGTACCGTATTACAGAAGATTCAAAGTATGTTCCAAGTTCCAACACTTTCATGAGATTATAATTTCTTTACCATATTTGGTTATATATTTTTTTGCAAATACTTATTACAGATATCGTGAATGGGGTTGGTCTATCTTTGAGGCATTTGAGAAGTACACAAAGGTTAATTTGGGTGGTTATAGTTCTTTGGATGATGTCACCATGCTTCCTCCTAGACGAAGAGACAAAATGGAAACTTTTTTCTTGGGTGAAACACTGAAGTATCTATATTTATTGTTTACCGACAGTAATGTTATCCCGTTGACAGAGTTTGTCTTTAACACAGAAGCTCACCCTATTCCTATTATTACAAAAAACAAAAAGGAATGATTTTCTTTCAACACTGAATATTTATCTACATTATACAAAGACCCTGGATCGCTAAGAGGATTTAAGTGAGTACATCATGAAGTAATGATGTAGGCGCGCATGGTTCCAGTTTGCCTTCTTGAAGTGAAAGATATGGTCATATTGATACTCAAATACACTAGCAATTTGATCTGCTTATTTTTTCACCTTCAAATATATATTATCATTAAATCACCTGTAGTACTTAGGGCTGTTTATCTGTCATATAAAGTACTGAGTGAAAAATTAGATAGAGCTTCTTTTGTTGTAACTGCTCTTGAAGGCAATGATGAGTTAAGATTATTGAGTCGGATGTAGCTACTGTTAAAAGGCAATTCATTGTATCAATGCATCCAACTTTGTTAGATTCTGATCAAATAGCAACTTGTTAAAGCCACAAACACTAAATTCTTTAATTTCAATTATAGTGCTTATCATACTTCCTAGGTCACATTGTAATCTCTACATTCACAATCACTTGGAAGGAAAAACAAGTGGTCCCCATCTCTGATAACACTCAAGTCATCTACTTCTGCACTCTCTGAGTTCACAACTTTTGCAAAATATTGGCCTCCAAACTTTTCACCTGCAGTTGCACAAGGTTCATGGTGATGAAGAGATAAACATCTTGAAAGGTGACAATATCTCATGAAAATAGAATTACACATCAAGGCTTGGCTGCATGTTTTCTTTTACTTAAAAGGTATTATTATTGATTAAAGAGAGCTTACCTGCAATGATCAGCAGTTCTTCTAGTGAATCTGGTAGGACTATGAATTTCGGAAGTTGTTTTTCTGATGTGTTCTTAAAATTTGCATGAATGGTGACCCTTTTCATCTGTTTCTTAACTTTTCTCTCTGGATGACAGCTGGCACTGCTTGAACTCATGGAAGCAGGCTCCGTGAATGAAGTGGAGCAACGAGGACCCCTGTATGTTGTAGGTAAGTACTGATTTGTCTTACTGTTTGAGCTTTCCGGTTCGGTGAAATCTATTTTGTGTTCATTTTTCCTGTTTTCATGACTTAATAAAAGGTCATAAATGCTTTTGTTTTCTTGCTGTTTAGCTAGAGATATTGGTGTGCACCCTCTTGTATCAGGCTTATTTACATTTGCTCCTCCTTCTAGAAGAAGCCTTACCATTTCTAAGTGGCCTTTCTTTACAGCAACATGAAGAGCAGTTTGGCCTTCCTCTGCTGATAGATTGACATTCATTTCATTCTTGTTTGATTTGGAATTGTTTACCTGTTCTTGCTTCTTTGTATCTTCTGAATTCAAATTGTTTGTATCACTTAGTTCCCATTTAACCTGATTTTCATTCAGATAGTTATGTACATCAGTAGAAGAATTCTCCACAGTCAGTCCTCCATGTCCAAAGCTTTCCAGGCCTTTCAATTTCTGCGAATGAGTGAACATAGTAATGGACATATTTATTAGATCCATATAAAACTCAATGCTACTGGACTTCAAATTAGAAGTGGCAATTTTGATCCATAAACTTATGAATGTGTCGATTTGTTTTTCTTAGTTTCAAACGGGTCAAGTAACTAAATTTAGCTAAAATCTAAAAAGGGAACACATCTAATGCGCCGAAGTGGTTGAAAGTTTCCCTGAGGTGAATTTTCAACGTACAACTTCCTAAATAGCTTTATTCCATGATTTAGCTTATTGTTGTAATAACTTTGTCTTCGTAATCATATTTGACCCGTGGCCCAACCCTCCCATCTTGCCACCTCTACTTAAAATGGTGGGTACATGGAAAATGCATACCATGTAAAAATTATTCATGATAATGAATCCATCTTGTGTATTTGTGTGAATTATCCGAAGTAGCGCAGAACCATCCATCCTCAGGATCTGAGAAATCTCACTAGTCTGGAATGTGAATGGCTGAGGTGTATTGTATAAAACTCCAGTTTCTCCAAAAATTTCTCCTGACTCAATCTTTCCTATGGTCTGCATGTTAACATTTTCGCAAGTAAGATTCTTTTCTTGTTTCCTGAAACTAGCCAATAGGAATACTATACCTGATCCTGCCCGTCTTTTTGTGATATTATATCCTGCCAATGGAATTTAAATTACCAAACCATTTATTTCATTTTTCTTAAGTTCATAGAGTATTTAAGGTGCTAAGCAATATGTATTAACGATTAAGTTTACTTACCACTGCTCCAGTAACGATTATGTACAGATTTGTTGGAATCTCATTTTGCAGAATCACAACCTCCTTTGGTGGAAAATACTCTGCTTCCATTTCAGAAACCTTTTCAACAATATAGTACACTACATTATTAAACCTGAGAAATGTGCATTGATACAATTAATAAAACATGATTTTACATATTTATTTTGGAATCATCCTTTGCCCTTAGTGTAATAGGCCAGTGAAGTTGATTTACAATCAGGAAAAGAAGATTACCAGCTGGAAAAGGCACTCATGGGAAATGCCACGAAACAAATGGACATTTTGCACTATTGGGTAAAAGAGATGGCGTGAAATGCTTGCACGAATGGCTTTTGGCAGACAATTTAAGGTATCTTGATGCTTTAACCCCTGGGTTTTGTAATCAAGACAGATGTGAGACAATATTTGATCTTTTATTTGTGGTGGAAGCTGATTTCGTTGTGCAAATTCTGAAGCAGCAGCGACTTTATCTCTCTACACCACCAAAAACTTTTTTCAGTTACAACTCACTAGTTTGAGTAAAACATTATTTCTGTACAACAAGTATAGTAGCTATAATTATCAGTTTGATATCTATTGTCTATGTTGTTGCCTTGTTTGATATTAGCGTAATGTAACGGTTACATCTCAACATAGTAGGTTGCTATCCCTGTAAAATAGTAAAAGAAAATGTATAATGTTTTTCTTAGCCAAGGGAAACTTGGGATGTGGCCAGTTTGATTTGTAAACTTGTGAAACCGAGCTTACTGGTTTGGTGATATTTTGCAGTGTAAATTTGTTAAACTAAACCAGCCACATGCCTAAAATTTTGAACTTTTAGGACTAGACTTAATGAAGAATAAGAAATTTTAACTTTAAAAACTCAAATACATTTAGATTTCAGGATATTTATAGTCCCCCATATGATTGGCCTGATTTAAATTATCCATGTTTTGACTTAGTTTCTAAATAAAATCATAGCTACCTTCTGATTAACATATATGAGGTACTCATGCCTGAACATTATATATAGTTTTTTTTAACATCTTGAACAGCAGACAGAAGGATTAAAAGGCAAAGAAAATTATCAGTAAGATAACTTACAAAATCTCTAGTATTTCCCGTCCAATGAACAACAAGATTTGTCATGTTCCCAATAAGGTAAGCTGTCAATGCTAAGTTGAATAGCATATAGCAGATATCAAATACCATTTCTCTTGCATTCTCAGCATGAAAGTCTCCATAACCAGTAGTTGTTAGAGTCACAATTGACCAATACAGTGCTGTTACATATCTATTCCAGATGCTTTCGCTTTTGAAATCTGGATAAACTGCCCCAATCCAAGTTTTGTTCGGGTCTGGATATCTATCTGCTAACAAGTAGTTAAAGCATCCCGCACAGTGTACCGCAAACAGGGTGACCTGTGCTTACAAATCGAGGTAAGTGAAAGATCATTTTAAGAATGGACTAAAATGCACGTCCTTATAATGTGTTCCATGGGGGTATTTGTATGTGCTTATGCTGTTTGTAGTTGCAACTACCAGATAATAAGATGTTTAATTGTTTTTCAAATATATTATACAAGGAATTAGAAGATAAAATGTGAAAAAACAGATATTTTGTTATATGTGAGTGAAAGTCTCTCAGATTATCTTAATAATCGGTAAATGCATTATTTTATTTTACCCATAAATAGTCAGTTTTAGATATTCAAATTTGTTTTAGAACATTAATTCAAAACACCCCTCAAAAAGGTTTGGTTGCTTACCGATACGAGCTTAGTACAACGGATCCAGAAATAGTTGAACCTGATGTCTTTCTCAAGCCTGAAGTGTACCATACAGATTTTGTCATTTAGTGTACTTTTGAGTATCCTTTATTACACTTTCATAATGCAAAATTTGGAAGATTATCATGTTAAAAAGATGTTAGAATATGGGATATGCACCTTGCAAATAGGGAGCTAACTCTTCTAAGGCGCCATAATCTAAGCATACTGAGTATTTGGAATCCAATCTCACTTTTCTTATCTTTGCAGAGGAGGCTGAGAGATCTAAATGGCACGGTTGAGCTCACATCAAATATGAACCATGTTGACAGGTACCTGTTACAATGCAACATTTTGATCTTCATAACATGTGAAACTATAAAAAAACCAAAGCACAAAAAAAAAAAAACTTGCTGACCTCATTGCGATTTTCTTGTGATCATCAATAAGAACATAGGATTGAGTCTCAAGATATGCCACAAAGAAGGTTAGAATGATATCAATGGCAAAGAAACCATTGACAATGTTATCAAAGATTCGTAAACCGCCTTCTTCATTATCAAGAAACGCAAGGTCAAAGGGTGAGATCCATGCTGAGTATATTACCAAAATAACCAGAAACATCTCCCATGCCCTGAATACAGTAAAAGAGTTTAGAAAGTGGAGATACAAATACCCTTCTTTAGAACCGAATGATAGTCATCATAAGTCTCACCTATAACGTCTATCAAAAGGGCTGATTATGTATTTCCTTAGTGCAACCGAACGGTTAGAATTGGCTCCTAGAGATGGAAGCAGATCACTGGAGAAGAAACCACTGTGTGTAGCATTTCCCACTTGACAATCCTCGATGCATAAGCATCTTAACACGTTCATGTTGTTGGAAAACAACATTTCGTAGTAACTAGTTACAGAGAGAAGGGTAGTGGCATGGTGGGTTAAACTTTGAAAATACGGTGAAGGTGTTTATATAGTCTACATATATGGTGGCTGGTGAAATGATCACAAGAATTTCATGGGCTTTTAGTTAATTACTTGGGTGGAAAAAGGAAGAAGATGTGGTAGGGTGGGAGGGGGGGTGTCTATGTCTTTAATTGAAGTGGTGAACATGATGCAGTTGAGAAAATGGTCCAGGATTGGTGAGTTGTGGGGTTGGGGGGGGGGGGGGGGGGTATATAGCATATAAGAAATGGGTGATTTCAAGTCAAATTCTAGATATAGACCAGACAAGAGGCTGTAAGTGTTTTGAGATAGAAGTTTATGGGCCAATGGAATCTGTCTTTCTTCTAGCAAAGATGCCTCTCTAATCTTTAACTCTAAAAAGTTACGACTTTTAGTCGAATCCACACTCCTCGAATATGCACCCTTACACCTGTATCATCACGCCATTTGATCAACTCTCATGACCAACTTTTTACTGTATTTTTTTTTTGTTGTTGCATGGTGTTATGTTACCAGAGGTCATAAGTTCAAGTCATGAAAATAATCTTTTGCAATACATTAGACCTAAGATGCCTGACATCCCTTAGGACCCGCGTACGTGGGAGCGTTGTTCACCGGATTTGTTGCATGGTGTCATGTCATATTTCAATTCGATGCGCTTTTATAACCATTATGTTTGTTTTAGCTGACCCAAATCACAGAGAATGTCTTAAATATGGTTACATAATGGTTCTTTTGTGTGGTCTAATGTGGGTTAGATATTGAGACTGAGTCACAGGGGTTGGACCCTTGGTGTTGGGTGCATTAGTGGCCCTTTTGTGATGGTGCGTAATTACCAGTCGGTTGGGGAATCCAACGGTATGAATACACCAACCTGCACATGCACATGCACGTGCTAGATACTTAATATCTTTAAAAATAGTTAGTTTTTTATAAAGGTTTTTCATGTCTTATTTGAAACGAAAATAAAATAAAATAAACTATTTATATATTAGCTATTACAAAGTTTTTATTTGGTAATTCATGTGCAGGGAAATATTCTCGTGTAAACGACAAAAGTTACTTTTATTACTTGATGAAGATTCGAGGGTCTTGTAAAACGAAATATGAAATCTATTAGTGAGCCCAAATGTTGGAGATTGCTTTTTTAATATGCGAGTATTATGGGTTTCTTGAACCTACACGTAACGTATTCCTATTGGTAACTTTAAATCAGAATCCCTAACAAGATATTTGAAATAAGAGGTTGATTTCAACACACCAGACATATGAGGTAGAAAATTTTGTTATAGTAGCTTTTTATAATACGTAATGCATTTGTAGTCACGTAAGAATGCTTCTATATATCAGAGATATCGCGTGTTATGCCCTTGTGCAACTGTTTTATTGTAAAATTATATACATCGATGATCACGTCGTTGAATTCTCTAGTACCATAGTAAAACGCATGTGCGGTTCAAAATATTTTGCGGTAAAAGGTTACTTGTTAAAATGACCACAACTAAGATTCATGGTAGACTTGCAGATGATGCACATGTGAAAAACATGATACATGTGGGGTAGACCAAGGGATGTTCTTAGGTGATACAAGATTATAGAGATTTTCAAATATGTTTAATGTAATAGAGTTACTTTTTGTACGTAAAACTCTATTTTGTAAAATGCATAAGAAGCATGAGATGATAACACTTGTTACATGTATAGGTAAAATGTAGTTGTGTGCATCTATGTATGCATGTTTCTTGCATAAAAAAACACATTATGTAATGTGCCGTGGGTACACTTATGCACAATGTAAATAAAACAGGCACATCTACAACGTGTAAATGTGTTAAAACACCATATAAATGGGTTTGCATGAACTGTGTGTGCATATTGTGTTACATCTTTTTAGAGAGACATTTTTTTTCTTATATATAACAATGCTTAAATTAAAATTAACAAGATCTTGATTTGTTAGGTGTATTTTTTCTTTTTAAACACAATAAAGTACACAAACATTATTTTAGTTTAAAAAATAGATGAAAATAGATTTAAACAAAAAAGTCACGGGGCCAATTCCTTCTTTTATCATTACGATTCATTTAAAACTTTCGGTTAGTTATGAAACTGTCATGATATCATTCTTAGACGATTAATGACCCTAATTGCTTAGGTCTTGTATTTAATCTCCCTTTTGTCTAATTTTTACTTTGACTATTTATTGCTACTTCAACTTTTAAAGATAAACTAGCGGGTTTTGGCTCGCATTGTAACAACTTAGTTTTAAATATAATCAATATCAAAACATAGGTGTAAATAAGCACATCGTAACTGAATATTCAAAGCAAAAAAGAAAAACATTATGTTGTTATGAAAAAAATGTAAGAATATATTGTATTTGACATGTGGGCTATGGTAGTGTGTTGCAATGGATCTATTTTAAATAAAATTTACATCAAAATGTAAAAATAAGCACATTGCGATTGTAAATTCAAATTACAAAAAAAGAACATTACGTTATTGTGAAGAAAAAATTTATAAATATTTTATAGTTGGTCTGACTTGGTTCCAAATAAAATCTGTATCAAAACATAAATACAAATAAACACGTTACAACGATTTGTTTAAAATTTATAAAATATCTAATTTTAAAAGTTGAGAAAGAAAAACAAAATAGATGAAAAAGTAATCACAATATTAAATTAATAGTGACTTTAAATAATATACCTTGTGCTCAAAGCACCTGTATAACCGTTTATGCAAGTCGATAAATGTGTGTGTGCATATAATTTCAACCAAGCACATCTCGTGATTGTCTTAATAATTATATCATTAATTATGTGAAGCAAACAACCAACAATCCCACGGTAACATGTGATTTAGATCTTTTATCATATAATATTACACTATTCATATATCCACGTAGACAAAACTATTTAATTAATTTATAAATAGACTGTATTTTTGCCTAGCTTATAGGTGTGAATGGTGGACCATCATTTAGTGGTGGATCGAATTTGTATGGGCAGCAGTAATGTTCTATGTTTTTTCTTTTCTTTTTTCTTTTTTTAAACATACGGTTTAAATTTTCATGAAAAAGAATGTTTTCTAATTAAACCATTTAGATTTATGATCTTTTCCTTATAAAGCACGTAACTTTTATATGTGCTTATTTATTCGCCAAACTCAAAAGTCATAAACAGTTAAAAAGTCACTAATTATATCCTAGAAACTTTCTATTTATATTTGTTTAATTAATTGATAACATAGATTGAATTTAAAGATTGAAAGGAATACATTCTTGAAAATTGGGGTCTTTGGAATATAGGGTGTCAAAGGGATACTTGGCTCTGGAAGAAAAAGGAAGATGCATCCATCTTAGAATAAAAAAAAATATGAAGAATGTAATTTGTTTAACATTTTTTTTATTTTTCTAAATCTCACTTTTAGACCATTAATATCTTTTAAATTTGGTTAAACCATTAAAATTATAGTTAGTAGTTTGTAAATAAGAAAATTTAAAAAATTATCCAAAAGTCGCTTTAAAACAGAAAATTAATAGAATATGTGTAAATATACGCTTTCTTTATGCTTTTGACATATATGGGCATGTTAGATGAACTTATGACAATGTAATGTGGATGTACGCTAATGGAGTTACAGGGTTTTGCTAGGGTATATGGGTATGGTTGGGTCAGTGTGTTTGTGTTTTTATTTGTATGAACTGTTACCTAGACCTTTAGATAATTAGTTAACAATAATCTATCTCTTGATATATTGAACACATGTCGGTTTAAGAGCGGCTTGAAAGCAAACGATACTCAACCAAAAGACAAATAAATAGAAAAATACACATGATATTAGCTCTAATAGGCCCATCTTTAATGTTAGTCACTCCAAATTCTTGGACATGCTAGCCCTTGACCACACTTTGCTTCTTTCGGTCCAAAGACCTTTTCTTCCATATAAAACCTTACAATAATGTTGATAATTAAAGATCATACAACATCTTTATTTCGTTAAAGACTTTCGCAATCTCTAATATATTGGCGACGCGTGGCACTTTTGAGACACGTGGGATCCAGGTCATCGTAAAGCAATAATAAACACTTGAACAAGGCTAAAACACAGTCCACATGAGGGCACATCACGAAGTGATAGCCACGATGATTATATGACATTAACTCATAAATCAATAAATATGCGTGTTATAAAACAACATGAGGTGTTCATCACGAAGTAATAACTACCACATAGCTGATAATGACTTGTCAAAATTGGGGAAACATTTTGGTGTCACAAAATAAGTTTTGTGTTCTTGTGATTAATAAGGCAACACATAAAACTAGGGTTATTAATGTGCGAAACATGTAATGTATTGTTTAATGAAAAGTTAGTTTAATTAAACTGAAAAACATAAGCAATAATTTTGTTCATTAAACAAAACGGACGAAGATAAACACATATTTTCTCTCTGTCTATTTAGAAAAGATGTATGTATGTGCGTAAAATTTATGTGTTTGATTATGTTTAATTAGCCTCATAACAAACACACATAAATGAACATGAATAACTTCATTTTCTTGAGTAACGACACATAAATACAAGAGAGCAAAAATCACTGCATAATCAGTCACACCTTAATTTTGTTTTGAAATAATCCAACTTTCTAGCTGAAATGAAAGTAGATTGGGTTTAAAGTATTAAACATATGGATTATAGAGCATGTGATAGGAGATATGGTAGGACCTAGACTAGTGGTTGCCACAATCTTACTAGTTCCACACGGCAACTTAATAACAACTTGTTTTCTCAATGTTTTAGTTGAATGGGAAATATATGATGAATAGATCGAGGGTGTCATAATGATCAAATGGCCCTATATATCTCTACTACTATACACACTCATGCTTCAAATCATATCTATACCACCATTAGCAAATCATAAATCACATGGATAAGTGCAAACCTATGTAACTCCACTTTCTTGCATAATTTCTTTCCCTTTGAACATCTATATATATTATTTATTGTCACAACACCACCAACAACAACCAACATCTCATATAAAAATCCCTATTATTGTGCGTGAGGTTTTATGGATTACTCCTTTCCTAAGATACAATGATCAACCATTGTAGATAAATTCCTTATGAATGTTGCACTTTGCGGTGATAAGCTGGTTGAATTAGTGAGTTATTAAAGATTTAAAGTAACTAAATAATCATGTTCAGATACTAACATGAATCTTTAGTGATGTGATATACAAGAAAAAAAGAGCTTTGACCATATGAGTTACTCTTGACGCTACGAGATAATCAAACGCAATACAAAATATATTATTGTTTGATAAAATGATTAGTGACATAAACAACGAGCACTTAAAGTGGCGCCAAGTTTTGGTTTTGTCAGCAGTTAGATTGTTACTAATTTCATTGTGTCACGAAGATGATCTATTTTTTTTTCTTATCAGTAACCTAACATTTAATGAAAGATAAATTTGTTGTGTTTGGATATCTTTCTAAATCATATATAGAATTCACTTCGTGCTATTTTGCTTAATTTACATTCGATTTCGTTTATAAGTGGACCAATGTTCTGTCTTCGTCTCTCTCTCATACATCCTTCCACGACTTGCATGCAAATTGTGGACCGTATACATCTTGTAACACCCAAAGTGGATATAATTATTGATATAGTTTCTACTTATGTTACCTTTTTTTTTACTTTCTGATATAATTGAAAAATTATCAACAGTTATAACCATCACTTAACCAACTCTTTTGCGAAGGGTCATGATGTTTCAACTTGATCATTTGATGGTTACATATATAAGGAAAGTCTTTGGTCATTTTCTAGTACGTCTTTTTTAAACATATTTTACATACTTATTCTTATTTTCTTATTGAATTATCTAATTAAACTTTCGAGAGTACCATCAAAATATTTGAGTATGTACACAATCTTGTAGAAATTCACAAAGATAACCGGAACTTTATGAATACCGAAATCTAGAGTATTCTTTTAACGTGTCAAAATTTCATATTTTAAAAGAAAAACATTTTTTTAAAAAAAATACACTTCTCATCTAAGTATCTAACTAGACACGTGAGGGGATTTGCTCTATTAATCAAATGAAAGATTGCTTTATGTTCTAATTCTTGATGGTTTTCGAAGGAAAACTTGATTATACAATATAAGTAATTTTCAACGTGCGCCATACGAAATTATAACTAGAAAGGGGTCCTAATAAAAAGACACCCTAGTTTATAAATCGACACCCACCTATACGCCGCGTATGGGTCCATACGCGGCGTATAGGGTCGAATACACTAAAAACGAGGAAAATTCAGGAGGGGTGTCAGAGAGCTATACGCCCCATATAGCCCTATACGATCCCCCTATACGACACATATAGGGCTATACGACGCGTATAGCGAATTTCAACACTAACTACGAGGAAAAATTCAGGGGGGCTGTCAGAGAGCTATACGCCCCCCATATAGCCCTATACGACCCCCCTATACGACACATATAGCCCCATACGACACATACAGCCTTATACGACCCCCCTCTATACGACGCGTATGGGGTTATACGACACGTATAGAAATTTTAGGGTGTGGATTTAAAATATTGGGGTGTCGATTTAAAATATTGGGGTGTCTATTTAAAAGAGTTCATATGTAATTATAACCGCATTGTAATAAGGACAAAAAGAGTCCTTTGGCAAAAGAAATAGTGATTGATGGATTCCTTTTGACCAGTAGTGGTTTTTGCAAGAATAAACTACCATTCAAAAATATTTATTGCAAAAAAAATAATTCAGGGGTTTATAATATATTATCTGCTATTATAGCTACCGAGCGAACATTATATTGGTAAAGTTATATATTTGACTATTTTCTAACTAAAATTATTAAGTTTAAATCCTATACGTACAATGCAGATGTGTTAATTTTAAAAATAAAATAGGTGTGAAATACAGAGTGTGTGTTTGTTGATAAAAAATAGTATTAGTATAATATCATTTCCATTATTGAAACATTAAGGTTGTTAATTCATAATAAAAACACTTTAATTTGATTGATAAGATAGTCAATAGACTCCTCTAATTTCAAACACGACTACATCATATATGTAGATTATAGTTAATTGTAAAATGAAATCCTTACGACTACAACTGATAATTACAACCACAACAAAATCCACTTATCTTTGTCCCATTATCTATTCATATGATCATAATTTCTATATTATACGTACGTTCTTTATGATATCAAACATGATCAACCACTCTAATTATCATTAGATGTTCTACACTTAAACTCGGATCCAAATTCAAGATCACGACGAACCCACTAATATGAGACGCCCACATCGAGCATCAAAAGAGACCCTAGAAGAATCCTGATTCTTTTCTTTATACGCAAAAGAAAGTTAATAGATCCATAATTCTTTAAAAAAATTTCTAATTGGAATAACAAATAACAAAAGGCATATATAAGCAAAGTTGATGCGTAAAACCAATGCATTAAACCACAAATTTGAACAATAATATTCTTTCTTTTTAAGTGCATTATGTGCCTTGAATATGATGCTTGGTTGAATCAATGGAAATAGCAATCATCATATCACATCATTTTTGTTGGTGCTTTTGTGATTACATCTAAACAAAAAAAGGAACATATACATGTGATAAGTATGTATAAGTTTCATTTATTGACTTATCAAAAGGATAAGTATTTCCTTGTTAAAGGAACGTGTGACCTTTATGAATACTTCCAATGTAAAGCTGAATATAGTTATTTCTAATAATTGCTCTGATTATATTGTGGACGTAACATAAAATGATTTTATGAGCAAACAATATGTCTGATTAGAATAGAATCATAAAGAATTTAGATTAAACACGCATTTTAGATTAAACAAGTGTTTTAACTATTTAGTTAAGGTCATTTCTTGTTACTTCTACGGGTCTTCTAATTTATGGTGAGATCCCAATGATGAATGCTTGTACGTGTCATCTACTTGTAGTCTACAAAAAGATGTGTTTGGATCGTTGGCATGAGTAAAAGGAAACAATAAGATAGAAGAGTAACAGTCTTGTAAACTTTCCACTAAACAACCTGGTTCCAATTCCTTTTTAAGTGTGTCAAAAATAGACTGAGTAAAAAAATATTTCGGTTGAAATGAAATGTCAAAACAATTACACTAAATCATTATCTATAAACTAAACTTTTAGAATGCCTTACAAGAAAATTTGACAAACCTTATAATGATTTATGTTACTTAGTTGAAGTAATATAATATGATGAAAAATGTAGATCATATTGAGGACGACCATTCCCCTTCACGTAGCCTTAGCCTTAGGTATGTTGTTTTCTGTTGGGAAAAAAAATCATGCACCACACACGAAAACATGATTATTTATGATAACGTCTCAACTAAATAGAGACATGAATAATGAAGTAGGATGTATCATATGACGGTTCATGGAGAAGTGGATGAATATCGTGCTAGGTGCCAACTCAACTTAAAATGATTAATAGTTACAACTTGTGATGTATGGAAGTCGAAAACATCAAAAACTTATCTTATTATATGAACGTTGGTGATTTTAATGTCATCAAGTTATTTTAGTTAATCAAGATTTTACTTAATTTCAAACAATTAATAAATCATAATAAACATTGATACAAGAATATATAAAGTACATGCTCGTTTGAAAATATTATGATCTATGACACCTAGGAATCTTTAAGGCCTAGGGGCGAAGCCTCATAGGCCAAAGAGGGCAGGGTCTCTTAGAAGTTGCAATGAACTTACATAATTAATGTAAAGTTGCATGGAAAATGGTCATTTGAGGCAACTTATGATGGGTAAAACTATAATCAAGAGTAACTTTGATCAATAGCAATTTGATTATTAGTGACGACTTGGTTCATTAGTAGTAATTGATTGGTTGTAACTGGGTTACTACCAATGCATTTTCTGATAATGTTTCACACACTGATGTAATTACCTAATTGTAAACGATTATAACTACATACTAAAACATTATGATGGTCTTTCCCTTATATATGTAAGGAAGACCTTTGATTTGGTTTTACTACATTGTTTTCATAGCCAATTTCACATATTCGTTGTTATTATTTCCTTTTGTATTATCTGACTTAAAATTCGTGAACACTAACAAATTATTTCAAACTGAAAACAATTTCAATGCGATTTAGAGATATATTCGGACCACTACGAGAAAATTAAAATATGCAATTCGTAAGCTAATATAAATAAAATTTAAAATATTTTTTGCCAATATAAAAACATCAAAACGAAACATAAGTAATAAAAACTAGGCACGATCTAAAATCTAAAATTAGTAATATGCATGTAAGCAAAAGGTGTGAAATATTAATTAATATTCTTCCATTATATCATGTAACCAAACACTTCATTCAGATTATTCTAGTGAAGAACGTAATGCTCATAATGATTGGAAATAGCAATCATCACAAACTTTTTGGTGGTTCAATATCGTGTCCTTTTGTTATTCCATTAATTCAACCAACAATTTGTATGCTATACGATAACTACATGCTCATGACTTGCAACGTTTTTCGTTTTTCTCTCTTTTTTTTTCTTTTTGTTGTGATAAAAACTCACTGCATATATAAAATAATAAATATTAATGCATGTATGTCCGAGATCAGTTCATGAATAGAACTCACTGACACGGTGGAACTCGACCTTGGGAGGTAAGGCGAAGACGACATATGAGGAGAACATTCGATCGAAAGATTAGATCTTCTAATCAAATTTTGGAGTTGAAAATAGAGAACATGTAACAATGTTTTTATATGTACACAGGTTTTTTTACCTTTTTGTCAAGAGAATACTCTTTATTTTATCTTGTAGTACATTTATTTCATAATTAAAACTATACTTACTTTAAAGTGTGTTTGGCTTAATATACGGAATGAGAATGTGAATTACTATTACAAATCACGAATATGTATCTTTAAAAACAGTATGTATCAAATATTTAGTTTAGAGTCTCATAAACAAATAGAAGTTAAACATTAGACTGTAATTTTTTTAATAGCAATTAGACTGTATATAATCAAAAGCAAGTAAAAAGTTTAATACATTCTATTTTTATCCTGATGGTACTTTCAGATTAAAGAATTTAGATGGTACTATAATCCATTTAATCGGATAAGATACATGGTTTCAAGAATGAATACGTAAACTGCTATAAAATTCGTACAAATTAGATTGATTAACTGAACAATCGTATCTGTTTAATTGATGATTAAACATTTGGTAGCTATAAGTACTGTTTGTAATTGTATTATTATTCTTAAAAGTGGGCACGAGAAAGGAAAAGAATAATAAAACTAAGAGTTATTCCCGTGATAAAAAAAAAAGTATAGGCACGAGAAAACTGGTACATGTTCGTGGTCCTTCTTCAGAATATATGTATTTTTAATTGGTTTCCTTTTAAAAATTGTTGAGAAATTAATAAACGCTCCATGTTCTCACCTTATAGATTCTAAAAACCTTATCGAAATCATGCATGGCCCTCAACAAGATTTCTTAAGATATTTTCTATTTTATGTTTTTGTACACGATAGAGACGAGTTTTGATAAAGAATCCACCTTCAACTTCATTTTGTTGAATGTTTTATGTTATTAGAAATAAAAATTGTTTTGTCGTTCATCTTGTGATCCAATGTCTTATTGCTTATATCGGATATCCATGGGCTATAAGTTATTTTGATTTATTAATCCATTGGCTTACTAGGTATGAACGGTTGGTAATAAAGTTTAGTTTTAAAGCTTTTTTTTTAATAGTTATATCAAAACTTAAACTCAACCTACATAAATGCAAAAATTTAAAAAACAACAAATATTATATACAAAAGCTTTTCACTATTGTCACTTTCGCAGTCATTATCATTGTCGTCGTTGTCTTCATGCATAGAGATTAAAAACCGAAATGTAAAATATTACAAATAAATCAATGAAAATGAAAAATGGTGAAGCTTGGTGTTACAGGTTAAACGGAATAACTCAACCCAAAAGACTAGTTTGATGGATGATGGAACTCATTTGGCCTATAAATCCCACATCAATTGCCCATACAACCGATGTGAAACAAGTCTCATACCTTACAATGGTTTTGGTTCATAACATTCGCCCCTCCTTGAGGACCAACGTCCTCGTTGGTCACGGCTGGCTCTCTCCAAGCCACCACTCCATGGGCCACCACTCCGAGGTTGGCTCTGATACCACTTTTACAAGCCAAACGGAAGAACTCAACCCAAAAGATTAGTCTGATGGGTGAGGGAACCCATTTGGCATATAAATCCCACATCAATTGTCCATACAACCGATGTGAAACAAGTTCTATACCTTACAATGGTTTCAGGCCATAACATTTGGTCAGATTAATTTCCTAGACCGATCAATTAGGTCTTATTTTGGACCACAGGACAGGCTTTATTGGGACCAAAATTTATGAGGATGGCTAGGGATGAAGTTGTTGAACATAATTCATCATGATAAAAAAAAGTAAACAAGTATACTTGTAGCAACTTGCATGGTCATGTTAACTACTCTTTGTTATTAGAACCATTCATGAATAAACCCTTGTTAATAACTTTAAGCAGGGTTAATTGTATCAATATAAAGTTATGATTGACTTACAAATGTTAGGTGATAAATAAACGAAAATAATATACAAATAATACATAAGCACATAAATGAATTTGAGTTGGTAAACATATAAAATTGGATGGTATGTAAAAAGTAAAACGCATTATTGTATATAAATATATATTTATTATAAAAAGTTTATTGATTTTTTTATATACAACGAATATTTTAAAAATAAAAGATATTTTACAAAAAAAAACAACTAAATCACAAAATAAATAATTTTTCATAATAGATAAATTTATGGGTGATGATGTAGACTACTATATACACTAAGCCATAGACACAAGGTTGAGGGTGTACGTGGATTGCCACATAATTGAAAACGTGAAGTTGCCATTCTTTTTCAAAAATTTGTTAAAACTAAACTTTCAAACCTATTTAGAAAATAAGAAATATTTTTCAAATTTACATTTCAATATTTTATGTTCCATTTTGATGAAATTTAACCTTACTTCAAGTAGTATCAAAATCATTTTATAAACATCACTAACGGAACTTAAAATCTCTCTCTATAAATATATTTGCTTTCTTTAAATTCACAGATATTTAAGGATTACTTGTAATGCATACGGAAAAAAATCAAAATTAAACATAAAAATTCAACTCAACACTATAATAAAGTAAAAAAGAAAAAGTATTGCTTATCATCAGAGTACGCAATTTACATTTTGCTATCAATCAAATTCTCACTTTAAATCACTAGAAGAAAAAAGTTGTGGCACATGAAACTTTCCAAGTTAATGATTTCATATATTCATCATACAAAATCATCTTTTTTTGATCTTCTCAACGTGGAATTCCACAATCAAACATAAATCCAAATAAAAATCACTCGTCTTGTGAAGTACCAATTAAGTATAGATTGTTTTATTGTATCTTCAAAAGTGATTTATCACATACTCAAAACACAATTATTTTATCAAACGGTGAATGCTTAGTTGCTTCATTGATAAATATAACTCGTCTCAAAGCAATAAGCAGTAGTTTAAATTAATTGTTGCTTTATATATCCTCTAGTCATTAGTTAGAACATTAGAAACTAACAAAAACTCCAAATATAAAAAATATAAATAACAAACTTTCATCGTTCATCTTCTTCATAACCACCATTATCTTCATATTTGTTTTTGTGTTCATCTTCATTATGACGCGACAAGTTGCAAATAAGTTCTTGATGTTGTTCTTTAACAACAACGCCACTTTGTCGTTAAGAAGTAGGACCCATATTCAAAACCAATGACCCTTGATGGGTAAGTTTTTGTCATCATCATGTTGAAGCAATTTCCATTTATCCAATTGTCAATTTCATTAACCAAATCTAACCCCGATTTTAAAAATCCACCCAAAAAAATTATGAGGATATGAACAAATGATTAAAGAAAAAGATAGATATTAAAATACGATTAAAAAACCTTATAATAAGGACATACATTGCAATTATCATTCTAACCTGTTAAGCTCACACAACCATCTTTTCTACACCACTCTCATATTCAAACTCGATCACACGATCCTCAATGTAACATGTAACACATGTTCTATTCATTTAGTGTGTCAAATCACCATGCTGGGCCACCATCATTATCGCCATCTTTGATATCTTAAAATTATATTTGTTTTGTATTATTTTGAACATTGAGACTACTAAATCATCTTTTCAAACCGCCAATTAACCCCCTCACCTCACCTCACCATGTTGCCTAGAGAGAGCACATGTGGTGCTTATAAGGCAATATTAGTTACTGTTTTTTGGTAAAAGAAAATGTTGTTAATTAATTAACTATTAATGGTAAAATGTTCTTTATGTCCTTACATGATAGGGTGTTGCTCTTTGCACCCTAGTCTACTAATGTCTTATTATCTAATCATTTATTATTATCTAATCATTTATTAACACAAACATTAAAAACTTCCCAACTACTCATTAATTACTATTTTTAAACCCACTCTTTAATTATACTCATGAAGTAGAATCCCTGCCTATATTTTCTTTTCCAAACAACGTTCCCCGATTAAATCAACATTTGCGGTATATAAAGAGTTTTTGAAAACTTATGTTTCTTTTGTCAAATTAGATTCACATTGCATGAAAGATTAATTACATACGGGCTAATAATGCATACAATTTTATATTATTTTATATCTTTTATAACTAAAATTTTGAAACATTTATAAAGGCAAACATTCATTTTCTGCTAACATAAATAATAGACACATCGAATAAAAAATTAAAAAGATTGTATATTATGCTAGTTAAGAATACGAAAATAAATATCAACTCCACTTTGATAAATATTTTCAACTAATAGTCACTTGAAAAAAAACTTCATAAACAATAATTTCGGAGAAAAATACTCTTTTTCATTTTCTTTTAAATTTATTGGTTTTTTGATATACGTGTATTGTTTAATGTATCATTAACTCTTTTATTACTTTCTTGTTCTAGATTTCAGTTTTCTTTTAAAAGAGCAATTTTGATTGGTTTTTTATAAATAAACATAATTAATACACATAGACTAGGGTGTGAATGGAAAATAACCCAGGATGTATTTAGAAAAACCCTTATTTTAATGTTATGATTATAAAATAAAATGTTTAAATCAAGAATGTGACTTTGTTTTTTCAAGACAAAATACAGTATTTGATACCAAACTCCAAATTCATCAATGGGGAATTTATGATATTGAGGATTAAATGGTCCACACTTTTTTAAGTGGTAACCAATTCAACTCATTAAAGTTTTAGAAGGACACATTTGCCACAGTGACATGGCAAAAGGGAAATTAATCTTTGATCAATTCACACTAAGAATATTCTTTTAGTGTCTATAAATATATAATAATGAGTTTGTGGGTATAATAAACCTTCTTTTGACTTCAAGCAAAATCATTTTAAATTTTAATTCAATCAAGATTTTCTTTTTCTTTCAAAAAGTTGTCAATTTTTTAATGAAATAAATAGAAGACTCTGGTATGTAAGAATAAACAATTGCTAAATATAAATGGTAGAAATATGGTTCCACATGGTTTGTTTTAGAAACTTTGTTGCATTTTAAACAAAATGATTATTTATTTGTAATGTGATATCAAATATGAAGATTCATGAAGTTAATATCTTCTTATAAAACTAATGTTCCAATTGGATCAATAGAAAGATTAACAACAGGTCTCATAATATAACCTTTTTTATTTTTTTACCCTAATGGGATGGGAATCTAGAAACTCTTTTACTAGTGTCACTTTCAAAAATGTTCGGTAAATCAGTCGCTCGACTGTTAGATATGTTTATAACGCATAGAAACAAGTTTCTAATACTATGTAACACATATAAATTCACCTGTGTGACGGTAAAGGACATATGGTAACAGACTTGACCTGAGATATAATGACAGCATAACTAACACCATGCCCAATGATCCATGAATGATAAAAAGGAGTATTGAGTAGTCTCTCTTAAGCAAATATCAATCACAATAATGGATATTAGTTGACCAAAATATTCAATTTTATAATATATTAAATGTGGGGTCAGTCAGGAAGTGTTTTTAGTCATGATTAATGTAAACATATTAGCAAAGCACAAGTTATTGTCAACATAACCTTTTCCCCTCTAATTATGAAAAAGAATCTTACTCCAAATATAAAATAAATAATGGAGCTTTTATGATTTTCTGGACACAAATCTTCAAACTGAAAAACAATCTCCCAAGGGTCCCATATAGGACTATCACATATCAATAATGTTGATCTTCATGTACATGTGAGGAGATATAAGGTGTGTTCTGTGACTTGTCATACATGAAAAGCAGAGCATTAGAACATGATGCATAAAAAAACATAGTAGGCAAGAAGTAGTTGATTAAGATCTTGATATAACATCACATGTGTAACTAATTGGTGTCATGATGTCTAATCTTTCCTGCATGTGCACCAAACACTATGCATGTAATTTGATCCCCACCCGTTATTAGCTTAGCATGTGCATGAATTCAAACTTATAATACAAAGCCCGGTTGAATTAGAAGCAAAATAGGGGCTTCTGATCTAACAGAAATCATATATAAGAAGACTCAAAGTGAAACAAAGCAGTGGGACCAAATGCCTGCATGAATTAAGCAAATTCATTTTTTTACCATGTTTTCCTCCCCTTTATGGGTTCCATATACATTTATCATCACATTATGCAAATGTAACCCTGAAAACAATCCTTAGAGTTACATGAATATGAAAAACAAATTATTTTACCGAATGTAAATGTAAGTAGTCCGAGAAAAAAGGAACGCTTGTCTAGTCAAGAATGCACTTACATTGGTGGAAGGCAGTGTGCCTTTCAGCCTGGGAACCATGCTCACAACACCATAGTCAAGTTCATAATAATGGTAGTATCTCAGTGCAGAAGCTAATGAGACCAAAAAAGTATCACAGCACCTTCTTTCATGTGTCAAATGAGTTGCTCGTTGACTTCATAACTGTCGCATTTATTTTGGAAACTAGTAGGCTTGGACTCTCTGCAATCAACATATTTGTAACTACATGAAGCACTATATTAGAAGTAGCAGAGGCCACCAATAAGACTTCAGAGTACCTATAGCTATCCAAGTGGCACGTGTCTCTCATGTTATCATTTTCTCCTAAAGGAGCACAGTTTGATATAAGGACACATAATGTAGTGGCCAGTATGATATCCCATATATCCCTTAGCTCGAGATATACATTATTTACCCATATATCATAAGCACTTGTAAGAGAATGCAAGGGTTTTCATAGGGATATATTAAAATATCATAGTACATCATTTACCCATATACTAAAAGTTCAAGAATTCTTAGACATATTAAGATAATAACATTATACTTGGTTGTATGAGCTCAAACCCAAGCTCGAGCCTAAGATGGACCTCACGCCCACGAGCCTAAAGAAACCTATTATTTAGATAAATATAACATAATACAATATATAATTATTTACTAGAATATTATATATACATATATAATTAAGATAAACATATTAAATAATATTTTGCTGCATATATAATTGTGATTATATATTAAAAACTAATTAAATAAATAATAATCAAGTTGAGTTTGAGCTGAGAAAAAGCTTGTAAAACTGTTCACAGGCCGAGTTTGAGCTATAGATAGGGCTCAAAATGAGCCAAGCTAGAGCTTAAACTCCCTCAAGTTAAACGAGCCAAGCACCTCAAGCTCGTTTACTTCCCTAGTTGGTTAATTGACATAATAAAACCAAAATAATCTCATTTTCTGGAAGGTCAACCATGGGGCCAAGCCATTAGCTACTCTGAGCAATTATGCGATCATGGTACAAGTAAGCAACATCAACCTCAATCATCCTTATCTCGTACTAATAATCGTATCAAACTCACCTTCCACTTACACTATGGAATGAGAAATCATGTTCTGATCTGTCCAAACTGATATTTTCCAACAAAGATCACATATTGGACGGTGGAAAAACAGCAACCTTTGTGGGGTTTGAAGAGTTAAAATATTTAAATTTTAAGGGCTTCCTTAACACAAACCCTAAGGTAGTCAGGTCCACTTAGTGTCTTAAAATGCTTTATCATAAGTCAAAGAGAGTCAACATGATCTAAATATATCAACAAATAAGATGTTCCGAATGAAAAGAAAACATGTGCTGGTGATAACATGCCTATAGCTTAACTAACATGACAACTTCAACTTGATGTTTCATAAAACAACATTATCTATGATCTCACAATTCTATCTTTTTTGGTTAGTTACATTGCAAAGAAGTTTTTTAAATCATCCATTTTGACACCAAACTTCTTGGGGTTATGGTTATGTTAATGAGTCAAGATTTGGGTGGTGTTTTGTCGTATGCTAAATAGCTTCTGAATATTTCATAAAAACAACATCGTCTATGATCTCAAAAGTCTATCTTTTTTGGTTAATTCCATTGCAAAGAAGAGTTTTTTAACTCATTCATTTCGATGCCAAACTTCTTAGGGTCATGGTTATGTTAATGAGTCAAGATTTGAGTGGTGTTTGTTGTATGCTATATAGCTTCTTAAAAAATAATTAAAACAATTCTTATGCAAAATACTCTAACCAAATCTAGTGAAGACTCTCACACATTGTCAGCTTCTTCAAAGATGAAGTTCTTGAAACTTAATGTTCAACACCGGTTCCAAGCCCTTCATTAGAATCTACAAGAATTTTTTTGTAATGGAATACATGCACACATACACCTATACGTACACGCATACACATATACATATACACACACACACACACCACAGGTATATATATGTGTATTTTGCATGAACGTTACATCTCTTAAACAATTTTAATTGTTACAAAAATTACCAATGGACCTCCCAGATTTTTTCAAATGCTGCAAATTTCCAACTAGTTATCAAAACTAGTGTCTTTTTAGTGTGTATTAAAAATAAAGTTTCCGCAACTACTAACTCTGGATTGTGGGTTTTTTCGTTTCCAATATGTTGGTCCACTAAGTTCTTATGTTGTTACTAATGACCGAAGCTCAATTTGAAAATCCGCATGAACCATGGTTGGGGCAAAGACCACAAGGCAATGACACCTGTAAATTCTTTACGGGTCATTTTGACCCGTTACTCATCTCGCTCGACCCACCCATTTGTTACCTATTTTTTTCACAAAGCAGCAGTTTAAAAAACAGATACAAATATATTACCGGTTTGAAACACTTCTGCTGCATCACAACGTGTTATGAACTTTTTCCTGTACCCTTGGCTTAATTTGCTTTTGTATAAGCACAGATGCTCTTTGTCTGTAAGGTAAGATTGCAAACTCCTTTCTATCTTCCAAGAACTGCATAAAAAGAAGAAAATGAAAATAAACGTAATCACCGGATTAACACTTTGTTGATAATTCAATCCAATTTTTTGGAATAAATCTAAAAGACATACATGATTGAACACTAAAAATTCTTCAATCATTACCCTTGGCAAATAAAGAGCTTTGTGACCTCTTAAACAGCTTTGAGCACATAATATGCCATTAAGAGTAAAACTTCACGTATCCTCAAACAAAAAACTTACCGATCCGACATTAATTAACTCCAATTTTAATAAAGAATTGCAAGAAGCGAATAAGCATTTGTGCGCAATGTGTTGCAGATATGATGGGAGAAAGAAAGACGGGCGGTTATGCGGTTACATAACCACCTTATCTATTATATTTAAATGAATAGGTACGAGTGTTTATGTGGTTCTCGCAATTCTCTATTTAGGATTGGTACGGTGTTTAATGCCTCTCTCTCTCTCTCTCTCGACACACACACACACATATCATACACATGCATAATTAATGACCTTTTCAATTTACATAATTTTGTGAAAGTATCTGCCAACCTGTCCAGTTTGAAAGAACTTCATATAGACAACTTGATACATTCCTGGAAGAATATACAATTGATAAAAAAATAAGAAAACCATACCTAATGCACGATTATTAGAATGTTACATTTGAATATTAACAGGGCTAAATTTTTACAGTTATTACTTTCTTGAAGTTCACAGATGGATATCGAGTGAGGCCGTAATCAAGGTTTGGCAATTGCGGAAACACTCTTTTTAGAACACAAGAAAAAGACACTAGTTCTAATAACTAGTTGGAAATTTGTACCTTTTGATAAAAGATACAGACCTCCCTTCACCCTCCCAACACATACACAAAGGAGCAACTCAATACCTCACAAATGAGGCTATTCCTACTATGAAAACTAGAAAGATTGTGTTTAACAAAACATATATATATTTAACATAAATTTTATATCAATATAAAGTTTGCAAGAGTTCAGCGTTTGTAAGCATTGTATCTCTTCTTATTGCATATACATACACATTTCCTCTCATTCTCTACGATATAGGCATGAATCCAAAATCATCACATGCACGAGGATCTTGACTCCTGATGATCATGTGAAACAAGGATTGTAAGTCAAATCTATTACATTGACCGATAGGAGGATAAATTGATAGCGTATAATGCATGGGTTTTTGGGCAGACTTGAAGAAAAAGTGAAGTAAGCCTTAACACTAACTCTATACCATACATCTTGATCATGTGAAACAAGGATTGTAAGTCAAATCTATTACATTGACCTATAGGAGGATAAATTGATAGCGTATAATGCATGGGTTTTTGGGCAGACTTGAAGAAAAAGTGAAGTAAGCCTTAACACTAACTCTATACCATATATATTCTGAAAAGGTAAAGTAAATTCTAATATGAACAATGATAAGAAAAAAATCTAGATACTAAGGAATAATAAGACACCTTACATGAAGATCACAAAGGAGAAACCGTAAGATATGCTGAATCAACAACAGCTGCTGAGTGGTAGCCATCACATTGCAGAACTCAAGATTTCATCTCCTTAGATCATGGTAAAATACATGAACTGGCATTACCAATAATCACAACAAGAACAAAATCCATCTTTAAAGTGATGAAAGCGGCTAGAATCTCTTACAATAATCTCACGCTCAACGACTTTTGCTATAAGTTTTATAACAGAATGACAATCTCCACATACACGAAGATTCTTCATCACTATTATAGTACTTCCTTTAACACTGCAAATTAATGCAAAACATATAGCAAGCCTCTCACTATGATATAATAATGATGTTTCCTTTTGTTCGTCTTCAACATCATGTAAAGCGAACATTTGATCAGGAACATAACCAAATCCCTTCAGTTTTTCTCCTATCCACTCAAGTTTTTCATATATTTCAGTTGTCATAGGGTGAGACTTATCCCCAGAAAGAAATTCATGCCTTAATCCCTTGAAATTGACCCAACTGAGTCCCGGTTCTTTCATAATCCCTTTGTT
The DNA here is from genome assembly GCA_025215565.1 of Flaveria ramosissima. Lineage (NCBI taxonomy): Eukaryota > Viridiplantae > Streptophyta > Magnoliopsida > Asterales > Asteraceae > Flaveria > Flaveria ramosissima. Next base: position 4,796,921 of record CM046039.1, read on the forward strand.
TTTCATCACCCCACGAATTCTTGAAACATCATTCCATCTACCAGCAAAAGCATATAGATTAGATAAGAGGGTATAAGCAGCACTACAATTTGGTTCTATGTGGAAAATGGCTTCTGCAGCTGTTTCAGCCAATTTTAAATTTGAATGCATTTTACACGCACTTAGCAAAGCTAGCCAAACAGATGTATTTGGTTCCATTGGCATGTTTTTAACTAACCCTACAGCTTCATTTAACCTTCCATTACGCCCTAAGATATCCACCATACATGCATAGTGCTCAAGCTTCACTTTCACAGATTTATAATTTAATAAGAAATTAAAAATGAATCTTCCTTTGTTTAACATCCCGGAACGGCTACATGCAGACAGTAGCCCAGTAAAGGTTATATCATCAGGTGAGACCTCGTAGCGTATCATTTGGTTGAAAAGGATTAATGCCCACTTACCATAACCATGTTGGGCACACCCAACAATCATTGAATTCCATGAAACAATGTTCTTTTTAGCTATTACTTTGAATATGGATAGCCCATCGTTTATATTCCCACATTTGGTATACAATACAATAAGGGAATTACCTACAAAAACATCAGTTTCAAGTCCTAGTTTGACAGCTGCTCCAGTAATTTCTTTCCCTCTATCCAAAGCCTCCATATCACAACATGAATTTAAGGCACTGGTAAACGAAGATTGATTAGGAAGAACATTAGATCTAAACATATCAGAAAATAGTTCTAATGCATTCTCATGTTTGCAATTTAAACCGTATCCAGTTAAGAGAGACGTCCACACTACCACAGAACTGTGTGCCTTCTCATAAAAAACTTTGCAACAACTATCAATATCCTTGCAATGTGCATAGAATGTGATTAAGGGAGCCACAATATATGTGTCTGAGAGATAGCCAAGCTTCACTACATGGCTGTGAATCTCACGACCTAAATGTAAATCTTTCACATTTGCACAAGCTGTTATAACAGACGAAAATGTCATCGAAGTAGGCCGAACACCACAAAGCAACATCTGCTTGAAAATAAATAATGCTTCATCACTCTTTCCACTCTGATCAAGTCCACTAATCATGGAGGTCCAAGAAATCACACCCTTATTCGGCATTATGTGAAATAATCTCACAGCTTCTTCCACTTTTCCATTGATAAAATACCCATAAATCATTGAATTGTAGGCAGCTTCATCTTTCAATGGCATCTTCATAAACAACTGTTCAGCAACTTCAGTCATCCCATGTGTCAACAACCCACTTACCATTGTTGTCCAAGAAACCACATTTCTCTCAGGCATTTCATCAAACAGCTTAAAAGCCACCTCCAGATTCCCACAATCAAAACAACCTTTAATCATTGAATTCCACACAACTGCATCTCGAACTGGCATTTCGTCGAACACCTTCAAGGCGTCATCAGGCCGATTGTTCCTCATGTAACCTTGAATCATCTTAGTGCAAGAATACACATCTGGGTAGGAGAATTTGTTTGTAAAGGCAAGAGCCCCGTTATCTTTCTTGCTTTTGGGGTGATCCAATGTTGTCGAAATGTTCGCAAGAGTACTTTTGTTAACAAGATTTACAACCTTCTTGTGTAAGATGGTACAAGAGATATCAAATGATCTTTGTGATAGTTTGAATTTCCTAATCATTGCACATTCAATTTGGAGTTGCCGATTACTCCAAGCATTTCATTTAGCTAATATCTTAAACTGTGAAAATTAGGGCAAACAATTTGGAAGAAGGGGATTATAATTTTCCTTCTAAATTTTCTTTCTTATTGAAAGGATATGAAGAGAGCAACCAAACACACAATTAAAACCTTTACCATTTATATTTTACCCTCACAATCTTTGATACATAACGACATAATTACATATTCATAGTTTTCTATTCTCGTCGTTTCGACTCGAAAACATATTAAGTGTATGGTTGGCGTTGCTTATCTTCCCCCTATTTTTAACTTATTAACTTCTGAGAAGTTAATAAGTTAAAAGTGTTTGGCAAAGTCAAAAAAACTTCTGAAACTGATTTTTCATTTGGGGTAAAAAAATGTTTTGAAAAGTAAGGGGAGTGTTACTTATTGACTTTTGAAAACTACTTTTGGTCTAATTTTCTATTATACTCATCTACTACCTTCTGATTAACTCTCATCATATTTAAAGTATGTCTTTTTTGGTCATTTTATAACGTTTTAGTTTATAAGCTAATCCAAACATTTTTTTTAAAACTTCTTTTGAAAAGTCATAAGTTAATAAGTTTTTTTTATCAAAAGTTATTTTCAATCAAAATAAGCAATCCCAGACATGCCCTAAATCTTCAATTTTTCTTCATAATTATAGAACACTAAAACACAAAATTATATTATATCTTTTTATTTCCCTTCTTTTGTTGTCTCTCTTTGATTCTTTTTCATTTTTTTTCTTTCATTAGTTAAACTCCAAACAGAGTTATTATACATCTATCGTTGTGAATCATAACAATACATATGGTATAGTGATCTCATTTTTAACCTACTTTTTGTAAACTTTAATTATTTTGAAAACTAAGGCAATCTTTTTTTTTCTTATATGCCATATTATTTTTATTGCTTCTATATGATAATTGTAAAAGAGAAAAATACTTAAAGCAATTCAAAAACATATATAATGACTTTAAACATCAAAACACATCTAAAAATTCTTTAAAGATGTTAGTTTGATTTTTGTGCTATAACTAGTAGAAGTAAAACGCGCGTTGTGATTGGGTGTCGATGCTCAGTCTTAGCCTCATTGTTAGCCATAAAGTTCATAATGTATTGTCATTCATGAAAATATTATATTATGAAATGTGATTCCTTTTTAAGTTATTAAAACTTAGTACCTAACATTGTCACCGTTTCTCATTGCAATATAAATTGAATGACACACTAGATAGTTGGATTGTACAAATTGTTCGCCGCTCATTTGCGCTCGCTCGAAAAATTAATACTCGATTAATGCTCGTTCAATTTTCCGCTAGGTTGTAAACGAGCCGATCCGCTCGGTTCGGTTTGGAAACGATCCAAACACGAGCAAAGGTCCGTTGTTCAGCCTATGAA